>JAQZBX010060385.1:0-17321 GCA_029593785.1 Cabassous unicinctus | reverse complement strand
AAGTAGCTGCAGTTGCCCTGTGAGGTTGAAGAAACACCAGCCCCCTCCTATCTTATGTGATGTGGTGGTGGAGTCCCAGGTGCTCAACAGACCAGTTTGTGGGCCTAGAGTTGCCCAGAAGGCTGAGGAAACACAGCTCTCCTGTTATCATATTGGGGTTGGTAATGGAGCCCCAGATGTCTGACTGTTCAGGATGTGCCAGCTGAAAGTGCCTGCAGTTGCTTGGAGAGGCTAATGCAGGTTCATCCAGCTTCTTTTCTGCCAGACTTGGGGATGAAGCCTATGCTAGCTAGGGCTGCAATTTGGTCTGTGTGGAAAGAAGCTGGCCACTACCATCTCTATGATTTTAAATAGTCCCACATCCCCTCATGCCAGGGATAGAGTTAAAATGGTGGCTACCAGGCTTTTTTTAACTTGGACACTTTCAAATATTAGCTATTATTAGGATTATACTTTAGCCAGCCAAATTTATTAAGCAGTAGCTAAAGTTGGTGCCCAACCATCTCTTTCTTTCCCTATTTTGGGAAATGTAGCTACCAACTCCAGGCACAGATTACCTCCTGGGATGAATCATGCCACCATTGGGCACTGGCCTCCACAGTATGGAGTGCTCTAATCACTAATCTTCAATGCAGATGGGCTTTCTCCTCCTTACATTCTTTTAAGGATATTACAGGATGCACTTGTGGTCTCCTGACTCCCTGAAATATATGCTTTAGATAGCTCTCTTTAGATTGTTAACTGCCCTGTAAGATGAGCTGTGTGTTCAAACACATTACTCAGCCACTTGTTGCCCCATCTCTCCATTTTGAGCTAATTTTGTATATAGTGTGAGACAGGGCTCATGTTTCTTTCTTTTGGAGATGAATATCCAGTTCTCCCAGCAAATTTGTTGAATAGGCTGTTTTGGCTCAGCTTTGAGGCCTTGACAGCCTTGTTAAAAAAATCACTTGACTATAGATATGAGGGTGTTTTTCTGTGTCCTTGATATTGTTCCATTGCTCAATCTGTCCATGTTTTTGCCAGTACCTAGCTCTTTTTCCACTGTAGCTAAGTAAAAAGAGAGAAGATGCAAATAAATAAAATCAGAGATGATGGGGAACATGACCATGGACCCTGTAAAGATAAGAGATCATGAGAGGATACTATGATAAACTGTATGCCAAAGAGCTAAACAATGTAGATGAGATGGACAAGTTCCTAGAAACACATGAACCACCTACACTGACCCTAGAAGAAAAAGAAGACCTTAACAAACCAATCACAAGTGAAGAGAGTGACACAGTCATCAAAAACCTCCCCAAGAGGAACATAAGTGTGTCAAGTAGTTGAGCACCAGTTTCCCACATACAATACCCCAGATTCAATCACTGGCCCCAGAACCTCAAAAAATCCTCCCAAACATGAAAATCCCAGGACCAGATAGTTTCACAGGTGAAATCTACTATTCATTCAAAGACATTCTAATACCAATCTTGCTCAAGCTCTTCCAGAAAATTGAACAGGAAAGAAAGCTACCAAACACATTCTCTGAAGCAAATACAAAAGCCAGATAAGCATCATACAGAAAAGAAAATTACAGACAAATATCTGTAATGAATATAGATTTAAAAATCTTCAACAAAATACTTGGAAAAAAGCACATTAAAAGTATTATACATCACCATCATGTGGGTTTTATCCCAGGTATGCAAGGGTGGTTCATTACAAGATAATGAGTTGGTGTAATAACCACAAAGATAAATTGAAGATGAAAAATCACATGATCCTCTGATTGATACAAGGAAAGCATTTGACAAAACACCACATCATTTCTTGTTAAAAATACTTCAAAGGATGCAATACAAGGAAGCTTAATCAGTATGTTAAAATAAATAAAGGAAAAACACACATATAGCTTTTTACTCAATGTCAAAATTCTGTAAGCTTTCCCACTGAGATCTGGAATAAGGCAAGGATGCCCACTCTCACCATTGCTATTGAATATTGTGCTAGAAGTTCTATCTAGAACAATAAGGCTAGATAAAGAAATAATATCACCCAGATGGGAAAGGAAGAAATAAAACATGCAGTCTTTTATGATGATATGTTCTATATCTAGAAAATCCTGGAAAATCCATAACAAAGCTACCAGAATTAATAGGTTAATTGAGCAAAGTGTTGGGATATAAGATTATTATGCAAAAATCAATAGAATTTCTATACACTACTGACGTGCACTCTAAGGAGGAAATCAGAAAGAATTCTATTATACCATGACTAAAGCAATCAAATGTTTAGGAATAAAATAAACCAAGCAGATATAGGACCTGTATTCAGAAAATTACAAAACATTGTTAAAAGAAACAAAAGAAGTCTTAAGTGAATGGAAGAACATTTCATGTTCATGGATTAGAAGAATAAATATCATTAAGAGGTCAGTTCTACCTAAAGTGATTTATAGACTCAACACAATCTCAATAAAAATCTCAACAGCTATTTTTGCACAAACTGAAAAGACAATTACCCAATTTATTTGGAGGGAGTCCCTGAATAGTCAAAGATGTTTTTATAAAGGAAGAACGAACTTGGAGGACATTACTTCCTGACTTTAAAGCATATTGATAAGCTAAGAGACAATAGTAGTGTGGTATTGGAGTAAAGACAGACAGATTGACCAATGGAACCAAATTGAGAACTCAGAAATAAACCCTCACATCTACATTCAAGTTATTTTTGACAAGGATGTTAAGCCTAACCAGCTGGGCCAGAACTCTCTCTTCAACAGTTGGTGCTGAGAGAACTCAATAGCACTATCCAAAAGAAAGAATAAGGACTGGTATCTCGCACATTCAAAAATAATTTTCTCTAAGTGGATAAAGGACCTAAATATAAAATCAACAATTATAAAACTCCTAGAAGAAAATATAGGAAACCATCTTCAAGATATTGTGGTGAGTGGTAGTTTCTGAAAGCTTACACCAAATCACAAGCAACAAAAGAAAAAAAGTAGATGAATGGGACCTCCTCAAATTTAAACACTGTTGAACCTCAAAAGGCTTTGCCAACAGGGTGAAAAGTCTGCCACTCAGGGCTATATCTGATAAGGGTTTAATATCCATGATATATAAAGAGATCATACAATTCAACAATAAAAAGACAAACTTACCCAAATAAAAAGCAGACAAATGAATGGAAAAGACAATTATCCAAAGAAGAAATACAAATGGCAAAGGAGCACCTGAAAAAAATGTTCAACATCAGTAGTGATTAGGGAAATGCAAATCACAACTACAAAGAAATATCATTTCACACCTATTAGACTCACCCTTAATAAAAATTCAGATAACTGTAAATATTGGAGAGAATGTGGAGAGACAGGAACATTTATTCATTGTTTTGGGAATGTAAAGTGGTACAGACTCTGTGGATAAGTGTTTGGCACTTCCTAAGGATGTCGAATATAGACTTGCCTTGTGGCCTAGCAGTACTGTTACTTGGTATATACCCAGAAATACTGAGTGCAGTATCTCAAGCAGACATCTGCACACCAATGTTAATAATGGTGTTATTCACAATTGCCAAAAGTTTGAAACAACCCAGCTGTGCATTAATGGATCAATGGATACCAAATTGTGGTGTAAACACATGATAGAATGTTATGCAGCTGTAGGAAAAATGAAATCATGAAGCATATCACCACATGGATGAACCTGGAGGACATTATATTGACTGAAAGAAGCCAGACACAAAAGGACAAATACTGTATGATTGTGCTATTATGAACTAAATATATTATGTAAACTCATGGAATTAATAATTAGAATATAGGTCACCAGAAAATAGAATGAAGGTAGAGAATGGAAACCTGATGGTTAATCTGTGCAGAAGTGGTTAAAATATTTTTTCTTAATCTTTGGAAGTGAATGGCAATGGTGAGAGGATTTCTTAGTGTTTGTGACTAACAGAGCTATTATATGGGTATAAGAGTAGCCAAAAAGATAAAATCAAAGGGCATGTATATTACTAGAAGGAAAGCTAACAAATGTAACATGGGTCCCTATAACATACTGAAACCACATGTAAAATACAAATATGGGTGATATTGCACATATATAGCTATTTTACAAAATATACTTACAAGTATGCTAGAGAGAAGGAAACAGAAAAGCAGGTATATACACATGGGGAAGCATAGAGACATTCAGAAGCTATGAGATTTTTTGATTGGTTGTTTTTTACTTTTTATTTTTCTGTAAAAATGAAAATGCCCTAAACCTGATTGAATTGATGAATGGAAAACTGTGGATTATACCAAATACCATTGATTGTACACTTTGGATGGATTCATCCTTAATTAATATGTAACAATAAAATTTTAAAAATAATGAAGATGAAAAAATATCAACATTTCTGACTGACATTAATGTTGCAAAAAAAATGAAACAGATTAGTGATATGGAGCTGTAGGAAGGCAGTGTTAGTGAAGAGACCACATAGTACTGTCTGGGACACTTTATTATTACTATCTCCTTGGATAAAATGAAAAGCTGGTTTTAGAAATTTGTTTTTGCAAGGAAAAATTAAATTTAAATACTTAATTTAAAACATTAAGAATGTTTATTTTTTTCTTACTAAGAATTTGAATTTATATCTGAATGGAAATGAAGGATTTCACTTTTCATTAATTTCCTAATTTAGTGGATTTTAAAATTCTGAATATAGTTTTGGAAATATTCCTAGGAAAACCTTGTGAGATATATAAGCCTATACTGATAGATATGTATGACAATGCATTTATTTCATTAAAGTATGCATTTGTATAAGGTTTGAGATAGGGGAACTCTAAATTTTGGATATGGTTATCCATTTCTCCCAGCATCATTTGTTGAATAGATTGTTCTGGTCCAGCTGGGAGGGCTTGACAGCCATGTCAAAAATCACTGTTTTTTTGTTTTTTTTTAATGATTTTTCAATTATCTTTTATTTTTAAAGAACTTTAGATTACATAAATGCTACATGATACAGGGGATACTCATATGCCCCACTCCATCTGACTCCCAAACTTTCCCACAATATGATCTTTCATTAGTTGGTATATTTGCTACAATTTATGAACACATTTTGAAGCATTGCTCCCAAACATGGACTATAGTTTACATTATATTTTACATTATGTCCCACACAATTTTGTAGGTTATGACAAAATATATAACAGCCTGTATCCATTATTGCAGTGTCATGTAGGACAATTCCAGTGTCCCCAAAATACCCTATATTACAACTATTCTTCCTTCTCTCTTCCTTCTTATCCTCAGTGGACACAACTTCCACATCAATGACAAGAGTTCTTCCATTGCTAGAATAACAATAAATCTCTTGTAAATTAATTAGTCTACTTTAGTCCATTGTTCATTCCATTATCTTGAAAATTTTGGGAAGGTGATGTCCACTCTTCCTCTAATTGAGAAAGGCCTTAGATCCCATAGACAGATGGGTGGAACTATCTCACTTGTAGTTGCAGACTCTCTCTGTTCCTTGGGATGGGTGTTGCCCATCACCATCACTTTGTTAGTTTTCCTGAGTGAGTCCAATGAACTTGAATGTAGGTGTTGTAACTGTGCTGAGATTCAGGGATCAAACTGTACATGGTCAGACCAAAGATTTAAGTCTCTTGAACATATATTTATCAAGTATTTTGTTAATTATGGGTTCAAAAGAAGGGGCAGAAGAGCCATATGTAGGGAAATTATAAATTAGTCTAACTCTGTTACACTGGGAAGCGTAAATTCAAAAGAAATGCCCAATGAAAGGTTTCCAAATTTCTGAGCTGTATGCCCTGCTTGTAGTGTCAGTATGTCTCTGGATCTCTCAGGAAAACCGCTATCTGAGGAACCATTTACTGGGGCAGAAAATGAGCTTCTGCTGAGATATGCATGATCGTAACCTCTGGAATGCCTCCAAATCACTTTGAAATCTCTTAGTAATAAAAACTCATTTGTATTTACCATTTTACCCTTATCATCAAGGTGTTTTTCCAGATGCATTGCTAGTTATTGCTTGGTAATTATCCCTCAGTGCCAGGGAGGCTCATCCCCTGGAGTCATGTCCTTCACTGGGGTAAGGAGGTGCATTTATATGCTGAGTTTGGCTTAGAAAGAGACAGTATTTGAGCAGCAAGAAGGCTTTCAGGAGGTTACTCAGGCAATATATAACACTAGGCTAAGTTTCAATTTCACAAGAAAAAGTTCATAAGTACAATAATCAATATCAAGGGCCTGGCATAATGGTCTGTCCTCCTTCATTAGGCACTGCCATTGTACTCAGGAGTTTCTTACTGTCTTATTAAAGAACGTAGAATAGCTCCACAGGATGGGAATTCAATATTCTTTCAGTTATTGTGTGGACCTCGTCCAACTGTGTCAATGTCCCATGAACTCTTGAACATTTTCATATGCCTTAGAGGCATGCCCCAGCTGAACCCCTACACATGCAGACATTCACCAAAAATTCACATTCATGATCCTCCCCTACTATGGTTGTGACCTTCCTATGATCCAAAGACTCCCAAAATGAAGCCAACAAAATAATCAAATAATAGAAGGGACATTCCTTCAATTTACCCTTTGATTATTATTTAATAAGTTAATTAAATAATGATATCTTTAAAAAATAAAATACAACAAATTTTAAAATAATTTGTAATAATTAAAATTTTATACATTGTGTCTTTCATCACTGAAAGAGCTGTTGTTTTGTATGTACAGTGATATTTTCTTCCATATATTCCCTCAGTGTCGTATTTTTTACATTTTCATCTTAAAAGAAGTTTTAGGTTACAGAAAAGTCACAAAGATTATATACGGGGTTCCCTCATAACCAACAATATTCCCCTTTCCTCCTCTCCCCTGTTAATAGTATTTTACACATGGGTAGTATATTTGTTACAATTGATGTACAAATTTTAAAATTTGCTACTAACAAGGGCCAAAGGCTTACATTATGATTTATTGTAATGCACAAGGGTCAAGCCTGGATATGCTGAACAAATACTTTTGATATTCCAAAGAATCCACATGGAATCCATAAGATGAGCAGCTGCCATGTTATTTTATTTACTCACATGTCCTGATGGCAGCCATTGGGCAGTGACTGCACCTGTATAGTGGAGAAACAAAGCTTATATAGGGCAGGCAGCACAAAGAGGGGGACTTCCTAGTATTTAGCCTATAGAATGATTAACAGTCAGTGCTTAACTATTGGGTTTCCCAGCAGTAAATCAAGGGTTCTAGCAATTAACATTCTTTTGTAGCAGACTGATTGCACTCTTGGTGCCAGTTTCTCCCCTGCTGAGGGTGAATGGGCCACTGGCAATATGGCCTTCCCCCTCCCAGCCCTTCTGCAAGCAGTTCAAGGAAGGGGCATTCCTTCAATTTACCCTATGCTCCACCACAATGCTCTTTCTACCATACAATCTTCCCACCAATCTTCAGTGATAGCTGAGCAGTCAGAGCATTGAGCACTGTAGTCATATACCACAACTGCATTAAAGTGAATAGCAAGAGATTAAATTCCACCCCTGATTGCTAAGAGTCTAATGAGTCCATATTACAGATTTCCTTTTGTTGTTTCATACAGACAGGGTTACATTATGCTGGCTTAACAGTATACAAGCAACAATTTCATTAGTAGACAACAAAGTACCAGGTAGGGGGGCTTTATGAGAAGGTTTCTAATGCAATACATTTTCTCTTTCCAAATTTTTTGAGTTCCTTTAGTGACGTTAAAAATCAGTTTGGGCACAAGAAGAGTTCACATTGACACACAGAGTTTCAGTAAGAATAGAAGACCTCAGATTATAAATTGTGTTTTCATAGCAATGTTTTGGGTGACTTTTATTCCCCATGCATTTAAGATTCCCTAGCAGTGAGGCTTCATAAGCCAGTAGTATGGTGAAAATGACATCATTTTTCCCCAGTTTTTTTTTTTTTTAATTTGAGACATAGGCAATAACAAATGATTATTACTTCCCCTTTTGGGCAGCTGGCTCTTTAACTCCTAACCTTAGTGTCTTCATTGGTCCTACTGTTAGCATCATAACTGGAATTGCAGCCACAGTCCCCAGTGCTGAATTTAAACAGTCAATTTTTGTATGGATCCCTTATCATCTTTTATCTGTTTCATTAGAAGGCCACTCATTTTTTTTTTTTAATAAAAAGTCAAAACAGTATCCAGGTCCATAGTCTGAAACTGCTTGGGGTGACTTGGAAAAAGTTTCTTGGTCACTGTCAATTTGGGCTGGCATCCCATATACGGCAGTTATATTTTCTAGGTAGCATATAGTAGCTGGTTGGTTACAAGAGTCCCATTGCAGGGTCTGCAGAAGTGAAAGCATACCTTGCACCTTCCAAGAGCAAGAGGGGACTAATGTCATAGTCATTGGAGTGATCACAATGGACACTTATGGGTGATGTTCATGACCTGCTGGTGAGTAACAGGCAACTGGAATTGCTGTCACAGGTTTCAGTAGCCATGACGTCCATTTTCCTATGGAGCCACACTGCTGCTTCTTGGGTCTAAATGATATGGCTCTGGATCTTCGTGAGGGCATCTGCCTCAACAGTCCTGAGAGGGGTGTTATAGGAGTTGTCAGGGACATGATAGACAGTTACCTTCTGCTGCTGGTAGGGATTGCAGATGTTCTTCCACAGATCTCTCCCCCACAAAGGGCAGCCCATGACAGTGCATTGTTTCTGTCTCATTTTTAGTATTTTCAGTCCACCCCTGGATAGAAATGGCAGTTTTCAGAGTGACTGGACACTATTGGTTTAATCCTTTAACTTGCAACAGGGCTTGGTATGCTGCACACAGTTGCTTTTTTAAGGGGCAATATTGTACTTTTATCCCTTCCCACAATTGTGACTTAAACCCAAGGGGTGGGAAGCAGCTGTGGCTCAATTGTTTGGGTTCCCATTTACCATATGCGAGGCCCCAGGGTTAATTCCCAGGCCCTCCTGGTGAAGGCAAGCCAGCCCACATGTCATGGGGAGCTGATGGCCAATGCGGTGTGGGAGTTGGCACAGCAAGATGATGCAACAAAAGGAGAGAAGCAGGCACAGGAAAAAACACAAAGCAAATGGACACAGTGAGCACATGCAGCAGGGGGGAGGGGAGTAAATAAAAAAATCTTTTAAAAACCCAGGGGGTATTTGTTTAGAATGTTGTCTCTGTCACAAACCCCACCCAAAGCCAATTTTCATGCTGACCACATTCAATTCAGAGGGGAAGTCAAGGTCCATCCCCTTACTGATTGAGCCTGTTATTGCCCTCTTTACCCTTTTTTTTTTTAAAAAAAAAAGAGCCTGCAGGGGTAGTTTCTCATTCCATGCACAACCTTTCCTAATTAACACATACAATGGTTTTAATATCTGATCTAAGTGAGCGATAAAGGGTCTTCAATATTCCAACAACCATAGAAAGGACATTAATTGTTTTGAAGTTTGTGGTGTGGGAAAACATTATATTTTAACAACACTTAAGAATTTGACAGAGCAGCAAGGACCATGCAACTTGTCCCAGTTGTTTGCCCTTTCAAGGCACTTCAGATAACTTACCATTATTTCTGATGCTCCTTTTAATTCTGAAAAATAATTACTGGTAACATATCATTAATATAATGAAAGAGAGTTATAGCCACAAGTTTTTTTACATGCAGCCATATTCTTTGCCATCAGGCCAGGACAGATGGTTGGGCTATGCACATAGCATTGGGGAAGCACTGCAAAATCCATCATTGGCCTTCTCACATGAAGGTGAATGCAGGCTGGCTTGACTTGCCTAAGGAGATACTAAAGAAAGCCTTAGCATGTTCTAAAATAATATGATAGTGATATAACTGGATATTAATTTTTTGCAACAAACTAACAATATTTGCAGCTGCTGCATACAGCAGTGGTGTTATTTTAATTTATTTTAATCTGCTGTTTTGCACCACCCCTGGCTGTCCCCAGTGGCCACTCTCTTTCTGCAGCCACAGAACTGCTTCTTTAGTGGAGGTGGGACAAATCAGATAAATATGAGCCAAAGTATCTGCCTCTTGATTTTCAGGCAGAGAGGTTGTTTCTGTGACACACACCATTTGTTAAAATAATTAAAACCATGATTAACAACAATATACCTTTATCTAATATTATGCTGAACCATTGTTAAATTTTCAGGAATTTTATACACTTTAAGTGTTCGTATGAACTTTCTACTCATACAACTTTGATTAACAGAGAGTTAAAGAATCCCTTTTATTTAAACATTTTTCATTGAACTTAAAACTTATCAAATGAACTTAAGTATCTCATTGGATTATTTTTCCCTTTTATACCTTTACAATGATTACATTAATTAACAGCTATTTTATTTTAACAGTACAGGAAAAACTAATTTCTCCATTATTTTATGAGAACCTAAGATTCCCAATGGAATCCAGATTATCTTCTCCCTAGAACCACTTTAATATGCAGTTAGAGGTGACCTCTGACAGGTTTTCCTGTTATGAAGTTACCTTTTGTTATTAGCATCAATTCAGTTTCTGTTTGATAATGATTTCCTGGAATTGACCATTTAAACATTTTAGTTTAAAAAATGCTTTTAAAACTCCTCACAACTATTCGTAACCACATAGGCTATAGTTACTTCATCTTAAGACAAATTTCACCCTCACAAAACGCATTCCTCTACTTAATGCTACTTCCTACAATACTTTCTACAAGTTTTGCCCCACATACTTCCATTCTGCTTTTATGAAAACCAGCCATTTTTTCTTAGGACAAAACAGTTCCTTAAACATATAAAATTTTAATTTTAGCACTTCCAGAAAACTTTCACTTCTTTCGATATCCATTCAAGTCTCACATTCCTCCTTCCATTCTGTGAAGAAAAATAAACCTTTCCAAATTATGCAAAAATTATTTTTTATGAAGAGGTTTGTAGTAACTTCATTAGTCAAAACTTAGAATTTTCATCATTTTAAAGATTTAACACATATAATCCTACTTTATCTTATTAGCATCCATATTTATTTATTAATATAAGCACTTATTTAATCTTTTGGACATTTGAATAGAGTTCTTTTAATAATTTTCATTTATCAATTCAATATTACCATCCAAAGGTATCAAAATGTACACTGAACAAACTCAGAAAGAGTTATGACACACTAACAAAAACAAAGCTTATTAATTTTACCTATTATTCTCACTCCTTTGGTGTGGCTGTTTCTAAGCCCTCCATCATTTAACATCTCTGATTTTACTGCTTTTAAGATTTCTTCTGGAATCTGTGCTGCACATAATATACAAGATCACTTTTGGAAATGCTTTTATTAGTAATCAGTAAGCAGTTAGGGATACTTGAGCATTACAAATACAGTTAAGATTTACTTTAGCATTTCAGACAGACATTTAACACATATATTTTGGATTACCACTCTTTAAGAGTACACTTAGACTTGAAGTTCAGGAGTAAGCTATTGATTCAAAATTGAAAGTTCCTTGTTAATACCTTCATAAAAATTCTGATCAAAATAAAATGTGACTAAAGCTTAAAACATTGTCAATGTAACCTCCAATTCAAACTTCTCTACAATTTACACATGTATAATGAGCTTCCAGGTTTATACTATATTTTTAATTGCAGGCTTACAAAAGCTGCTAGCATTGTTCTATTCTCTTACTTTCATAAAGTTGTTCATTTCAAAAGTTACTAAACTCTAACAGCACTACTTTTATCAATTTGACTATACAGGCCCCATTAGAATTAGCACGGAAACAAAACAGAGAACATTAATATTGCTAAGTTTTTCTACTCTTCCAGCATTTTAATTCTATCAGCCCCCACTAGCCCACAGCCACATCATTCAGGCTAGAGGGGGGTTTCAGAGTTGCTGCTGGAGTGTTTTTTGTATCTTAGTTAACTCTTTACCGAAATGTTTTATTGCAAGCATGATTTCACTGACAAGTGCCTTATATAACATTTCTGCTTGTGTGGGAAGTTGTATCTGTGATTTAGCCTTCCTTTGCACAAGCAGTTTAACATGATTTAAAGATTCTTCCAGGGTTTCTACATCTGAGTCACTATCTCCAGCTTTAGTTGATCAGAGAGACCAGTCACTAAGGCAGAGGTGGAAGTCTGCAAATTCCTTTATATTGTATTTCTTCTTTCCTTTAACCATGCATATTGACAGGCCTTTGTCTGCACCCATTCTTGTGATTCCTTTGATTTCTTAGTTAAATTCTCCCCTTGATCCACCTGCTATAGTCAGAGATCCTGATCCAACTCTTAAGTCTTCCTCCACTCACCTTGCCTTTGCTTTGGCTAACAGCTTGTTAGTACTATCATGCAAGGTAAGGAGGAAGGGCCATGCAATGACTGCTGCCACTGCACATTGCTTTTTCTTAATAAAATTTCCCTTTACTCTTTTCTATACCTGCACTAATCCAGTGGGAGTGTATGGGACATCTCCCAACTCCCTCATGTGTCCTTCATCTCTCAGCTGGGCAAGCTTGTACCATATAAAAGTACATCACTGTCCCAGGATCCCACCTGCAGCAGACTCCTCATGTACTGAAGGGTCTCCCCTACAGTATCTGGAATGGCTGGCATGCTTTCAACCACCTTATCCCTGGTGGGATTCTTGGGAACATCCTGCCAACTATGCAAATTGTAATGCAGTAGTGTTGAGCCTAGGAAGGCCAAACAAATACCTTTGATATACCAAAGAATCCACACAGAATTCATAAGGACAGCAGCAGCCATGACACTTTATTTACTCACATGTCCTAATGATGGCCATTGGGCAGCAGCCACACCCATACAATGGGGAAACAAAGCTTATATAAGGCAGCACAGCACAAAGAGGTGGATTAGCTAATATATAGCTTATGGTTTGATTAACAGTGAGTGCTTTTCTATGGGGGTTCCCAAAACAGTAAATCAAGGGTTTGAGCAATTAACATTCTTTCGTAGCAGACTGTGTTCTTGGTGCCAGTCTCTATCCTACTGAGGGGGAATGGATCCTTGGCCAAAGGAAGGGGCATTCCTTCTATTTATCCTACATTTACATTTTGGACTGTATACTTTTATAGGTTTTGATGAAATTTAAAATGTTATATAACCATTATTGGAAGATTATGCAGAATAATTCTATTGCTCTAAAAAAGCCCTATGTTCCATCTATTTTATTCTTCCCTACCTGTCTCATCAGAATCTATGTTAACCACTAAATTTCACTTATTGAAGAACAAGAATCATAGTTACTTGCAATAATATTGACAATTTGACATATTGGTCTGTTTTCCTTTATTAGGCACTGCCTGTTTTCTGGAGGCAAGAATATAGTAGGACTCCTCAAGATGGAAATTTAATATTTTCTTGTTTATTGTGTGGGTCTCCACCCACTAATATTGAACACTATGAAAATATGAACACTAACATATTCCATCAAATCCTGCTTCCGGAGCACTCTGTCCTGTATACCCCCCACATCCAAAACCCTACACCAGTAATCCTCCCCTACCATATTCGCCAATAGAACTTTCCCAACATTGTAGTTTTAACCACAGACCTTCAAATCTCCAGAGTTCACATGTTCCTTGCCCAAACCTTCCCCTCAGTTCCATGGATGGTTTTCCTTCTAAGATCTGGAACAAGACAAGGATGCCCACTGTTACCTCCCTTATCTAGCACTGTGTTAGAAGTACTTGCTCAAGCACTTAGGCAAGAAAAATACATAAAATATATCCAAATTGGAAAAGAAGAAGTAAAAATTTCACTATTTGCAGATGACATGACCCTATGCATAGAAAGCCCTGAGAAATCTAAGACAAAGCTTCTAGAGCTCATAAATGAGTTCAGTAAAGTGCAAACATAAGAGATCAACATTCAAAAATGAGCAGCATTTCTGTACACCAATAATGAACATTCTGAGGAAGAAATGAAGAAAAAATCCCATTTACAATAGTACTTAAAAGAATGAAATTCCTAGGAATAAACTAACCTACAGTTGTAAAGGGCTTGTACACTGAAAACTACACAACGCTGTTAAAGGAAATTTTAAAAAAACTAAATAAATTGAAGACTATTTCATGTTCATGGATAAGAATAAACATCACTAAGATGGTTATTCTACCCAAACTGATTTACAGATTTAATGCAATCCCAATAAAATTTACCCCAGCATTTTTTACTGAATTGGAAAATATTTGGGAACCATCTATCCAATAGGAGCCTAATGTCCAGCATATATAAAGAAATCCTACATCTCAAAAATAAAAAGACAAAAAAAAACATTTAAAAATGGGCAAGAGATTTAAATAGACACTTCTCCAAAAAAGTAATACAAATTGCTAAAAAGCACAAGAAAAGATGCTCAACATCATTAACTATAAAGGAAATGCAAATCTAAACTTCAAAGAGATATTATCTTACACCCATAGACTTTTAGCTATTAAAAAATTAAAAGTCTGCAAGTGATGGAGAGGATGTGGTGGAAAGGGAACACTTATCCATTGCTCATGGGAATGTAGAATGGTCCAGACATTGTGGAGGACAGTTGCTGCTTCCTCTAGAAGTTAACTCTAGAACTGTCATGTGATCCAGCAATCCCACTGCTGGGTATATACCCAGAAGAATCAAAAGCAGGGACATGAACCAATATGTGCACACCAATGTTCATAGAAGCATTATTCATTATTGCCAAAAGTTGTAAGCAACCTGAATGTCCATCAACACATGAATGGATAAGCAAACTGTATAATATACATACAATGGAAAATTATTCAGCTGTAAGAAGGAATTCAGTATTAACACAAGGGATAGCATGGATGAATCTTGAAGCCCTTATATTGAGTGAAGCATGACAGACACTGATGGTCAAATGCTACATGAGTTCACTGATATTAATTAGCAAATTGAGCAGACTTACAGAGCTAGAGTCTGGAAGATTGGTTTATAGGAGACAGAAAGGGAGTAGAGTTTGGTGAGTCATTGCTTATATGGAAAATCTATGACAAGGTGGAAGTGTGTGTTTGGCCAATGGAGGGGTGTGAGAATGGTGTGGTGTTGTGATGGTTTTGGTGATGCTGGTCCATGAGAAACAGTAAAGTGGGGTTTGGGTTGGTCTATCCATGCAAGGTGGAATTGTGTAGTTCTGAAGTGGATAGACACAACAGTGATGCAGCAATATGAGTGGATTTGGCGGCATTGTTCTGTGAGGGGTAGGGTGTGAGGTTGGGTTGGATCATGTGATTTTTCTTCTTCAATTTATCAATGTGGTTTATTCCACAAAATGATTTTCTTGTGTTGAAACATCCTTGCTTACCTGGTATAAAACCTAGTTAATCATGTATTATAATTAATTTAATGTGCTTTTGGATTTTCTTTGCAAGTATTTTGTTGAGGATTTTTGCATCTATATTCATTAGATATTGTCTGTAATTTTCTTTTTTCATATCTTTTTATGGTTTTGGTATTAGGGTGAAAATAGCTTCATAAAGTGATTTTCACAACATTCTTTCCTGCTCAATTTTTGAAATAGCTTAAGCAATATTGGTATTAGATTGACTTTGAATGAATGATAGAATTCACCTCTGAAGACACTTGGTCCATGGCTACTCATCTGTGGCAATATTTTGATAACAGCTTCAATCTCTTTACTTGTGATTGGTTGTTAATGTCTTCTATTTCCTCCAGTGTCATTGAAGGAATTTGTCTACCTCATCTATATTATCTAGCTTTTTGTTGTTGTTGTTGTTGTTGTTGTTTTGGATTACTATTTTTCATAGTACCCTCTCATGACCTATATTATTTGAGGTGCCAGTTGTAATGTTCCCTTGTCATCTGTGATTTTATTTATTTGCATATTACATTTTTATCATCTAAGGGTTTGTTGATTTTGTTGATCTTCTTAAAGACCCAACTTTTGATTTGATTGATATTCTCTATAGTTTTACATTTTCTATTTCATTCATTTCTGCGCTTATCATTACTATTTCTTTCCTTTGAATTGGTTTGATTTGGGAATAGTTTGCTGTTCCATTTCTATTTCTTCCAGGGGTGCAGTTAGATCTTTAGTTTTAGCTCATTCTTTTTTTAGGAGGTTCTGGGGATTAAACCCAGAAACTTGTTCATTGGAAGTAAGCACTCAACCACTTAGCTATTTCCACTCCCCAATGAGAGTTGTTTTTCATTTGTTTGTTCTGTTTTGAGGAGGTACCAGGGATCAAACCCAGAACATAGTACATGGGAAGCAGGTGCTCAAGCAGTTGAGCTACATACACTCCTCTATTTCATCTATTTTTTAGGTCATTAGAAAAAAAATATTGTGAAATGAGGGAAAGAACAGAGCTTGCTCTCTCTGTTCTAGAACAGAGGTGGAAACATGAATGAAGATTTGATGTGGGCTCCTGTAGGCAGGCAGATCTATCCTGGTTTGTGTGATTATCCTTATTAAACTATTGATTATCCCTCCCCTTGCTAATTCCAATGGGAGGGGCCCCAGTTGTCATTGGCTACCCCACCAATGGTGGGGGCCAATGGTGAGGACTCTTTGGAATATCTGGGGCCAAGGGGAGGTCCCAGAAAGAGAAATTGGTATCTTAAAATTAAGGTCCATATCTAAGTGGAGTCTTGTGGGAATGTTGTCTTTTGGTCACATTGCCTGTTGTCCCTGTTGTGGTGCATCTTCTCCTCATTTCCCTATATTAACCTGCCTCAACTCCCCCCCCCCAGAGAGTTCATGTGCTTATTCTTAAAGGGGTGCTGAGTGGTAATGGTCATTATTCTGTAATTACTTCCTGTTGGTTAGGGCAGTAGTCCCTGCCTGACAGGGAATAAACTTTTCTGGCTATTCTGTTGAGATTGTGGGAAGGCAGGTCTATCAACATGTTTGGAACAAGATGAAATCCCCACATGACTAATAAGGCATTGATTCTGTAAGAAATAAAATTAATTAGACTATTGAGGATACATTGTCCCACAAAAAGGATTATGAGGATGGTGATGTGCAGGCCCAAAAAGCGGACCAGCCATGACATACTGGTTCACAAAAGTAAGAAATGCCACGTGCCTTCAGAGACTACATCCTTCTAAAATTGTTGGCAAACAGCATTCTTCCTTGAATTCTTTTATGCTGTTGGTTACGTCTAAGGAGAGATTGGGGTAGACCTGCTGAGTTTGAGTACAAATTTCCAACCCCAATTCCCACAGCAGTGATTATTTTTAGAACAGCTGAGAGAAGTAAGAAGAGAGCCACTTCCCTAGTCATACACTCACAAAGACATTATAGGCAATAA
>JAQZBX010060384.1:0-17314 GCA_029593785.1 Cabassous unicinctus | reverse complement strand
CCCTGAGCCTGGATGACCTTCGTGCACAGCTCTGCATCCACCTGCCACTCCAGCCCTTGGACACTTTCTTCCATCCACTCTGGCCCCAATTCAGATCCCTGTGCTATTTCTGGACAAAGTTTGCATAGACAATTGCCTAAACTCTGAACTCAGCTCATGTCGGATGCTGGGCAAATTCCCAGCCTTCTGGCCTCCTTTTCCCTCTCTACAAAGCAAAGAAAGTCCAATGAGCATGGTGATTGTGGTGCCTAAGGAGCCAGGTGGGTCCGTGGTCAGTCCTCAGGACCTTCCCTCCAAGGACCCAGGACTGGGCAGCCCTTCGGCAATCTGTCCTATGCGCTTCTGTGTCCATCCAGGCTCTCAGCATCTTCTCTGAATTCCCACAGGGAGCAAGCATCCATCAAAAGCAGCATCAGATGCATTTTAGGGAGTAAACACATGCTGAGTTGAATAGTGGTCCCAACATCCACGTCCATGAATGGGACTTTATAGTCAGAAGCCAGTTAAGATAAGATCCAGGGGTTGGTCCTCATCTAACAGCTGTTGTCCTTCTAAGAGGGACATTTGGACACAGAGACAGAGGGGAGAAGGCCATGGGACGAGAGAGGCAGAGGTTGCAGTGACGGGGCTGGAAGCCAAGGATGGCTGACAACAGCAGAAGCTGGAAGAGGTGGGAAGGAGCCACGCCTGGAGCTTCCAGAAGGGACCAGCCCTGCTGACACTGTGGCTTCAGACGTCCAGTCTCCAGAACTATGAGAGAACAGATTTCTGAGGCTTTAAGCCACCCGGTTGGTGGTATTTTGTTACAGGAGCCCAAGCAAACAAACACAGATGTGTTTCCAGGAGAGACCACTCCAGCCTGAGTCTTGAAGCCTTCATCGCAGTGATGGCCAATCCTCCTTCATCTCTCTCCCCGCTTACACCTCCTCTTCATGCCACTCCACTGACTTCTACCATAAACCAGGAGGGCTTGGGAGGGGGCGGCACCCCTGTGCCAGGCCCCTTACCTGGACTATTCCATTCGGACCTCACACCTGCCCAGGATGCGTCACTGCCGTGGTAGAGCTGAGGGGGCTGAGACTCGGGATGCTGAGTAGACAGTGGCTCTCAAAGGGGTCCCAGACCCCTGGGAGCCCCAGACTCTTCCCAGCTCTTTCCCAGTTGGTATGAAAAGGTGAGGGATCTGAGCACGTGGACACCCCCAAGGAAAGAAGACACATACCTCTACCCAGGATGCCCAATCGAGGAATGCTGAGACCGTAAATCCACGAAACCACCTCTCCCACTTCACAGCCTGCAGCCACTTGAGAATATTCAGTCAGGAGCATCATTAGCTGTGGCTGTTATTAGAAATTGTTGGCTCGATTTCTGTTACTTGATATCATTTACCAGTGTCCTGTGATCAGGAGTTGTTTGCTGTTACTAGACATCCTTACCAGCATTCTGTAACACTTACTGTTACTTGATATCATTAACTAGTATCCTGTTACTAAATGTCATTGACCAGTACTCTGCACTTACCAGTAGATCTGTAACCGCAAATTATTCACTCTCGTCTTTATTCTAAATTATTTTTATTAGCATCAGAGAAAGTACCGGCAGCACCGATAAAACAGCTTCAAGTATCTTTCAAGGTAGGAAGGAGGATGGTGGTGCATTTGTAAAGCAGAAAAGAGTTTCAGGAGGCATTCTAGAATATTCCAAAAGGCTCACCTGCCCAGCAGAATAATGCCCAGAGACAGCCACCCGTCGCTACTGCATCTGCACAAATACACGGTTGAGAAATTACAGAAACGCCCCTTCGAGTGTGTGTGTAGGGGGCACATCTCTCCCAGGGAACCTACCCACCCTGCCTTTTTATCCTTGCAGGAGCCCACACCCGCCTACTGCTCTACTGCTGTGAGAATTGAGCCCCTCGAGCTCAAGCTGTCGTTGACATCAGCAGAGAAAACCAACAATTGCAGCCGAACCCCCTGGACACCCGGGATGACCACAAAAAGAATTCCTCGGGAAGGAAGGGATGTCCACCTTAAGTAGGAATGGGTGGATGCAGTCAGCAGCGCTCTCATTTGTCGTTTTAAACACTGCTTGGCATTTGAACTCTACGTTAATGCTGCCTCGAGTCCCACACAGTGACTTAAAATAAAACACCTTGGGTGTAGCAGGAAGCATGCTCACTGCAAGCAAGCGCATGAGCGGAGCGGGGATGGTCCCGTTAATAAAGAGCTGGGATTTGCTGGTTTCCAAAGCTGCCTTTTATACCAGGGCTTGGCCGAAATCCGTTGGCTAAGAACCTGCCCAAGACAAGTGACCAAGGGACGCTCACGAGACTCGTGAGCTGTGCACGCCTCTGTCGTCACAGTCACTCCAAAATTCATGTGAATTCCAGCACATTCTAAGGATTATATAAGCATTTATGTGAATTCCATCAGCAGAGTGGGGTCCGTGCAAAACTAAAACTTAGGCAGCAATCCAGCAACACTGGTACTCAAGAGAAATTCAAAAAATCTCTTCTTTTGCTCCCTTTTCCATGATCGTCTTTTTTTTTTTTTCCTCTCATTTTATTTAAAATAGGTATCTTTTTTGGAGACTATATTTCCAACATTTTCCTGCAGACCTAGCCCAACCCTAATTTTCCTACATGTTTTTCAAACTAAAAGAAGCCACCAGAGAATTCAACATTACATTTCAGAAAAGTGGAAAACCATTTCCATTAGCTCCCTTTTACCAATAGAGCTTTGTAGAGCTTTTTTTCTTACTTTGCTGCATTTTTAAAATTTTACTAGAATCAAACAAATAATGCAGAAAAATAAAAGAGAAATTTAACTGCCCCCACGACCCAAGCCATCAGCCCCACCTCTTCAGCAGTGACCAGCTTGATATACGCCTCTCTAAGCTTTCTCCAGACTCAAACAGCATCTCGCCAGGATTATATAACCATGCACACGCGGGCGCTTTCCCTTTCACAAAAGCAGTTCCTGATTCTGAACTGCACCCCTTCTCGGATTTTAGTTTCAACATGACTGATTTTATCCACAAGAAGCTTAGGAAGCATCACGCCCCACGAGCTGAGCCCGTTTGGGGACTTCCAATCTCATCCGTGGATTTTTGTTTTGGATTTCTGGCTTTTGGGTTTTCCTTTGTCTGCCATCTCACAACGTGGTGCACTTTTCCCATCTTAACTGTTTAAAATGGGAGCAAAACCAGGCTGGGCTTTTCGGTGCTAACATCTTGATTTGTGTTTGAACTGAGGCCCTCTGCTTGTTAGTGTGAGCCAACGGTTTTCTGTTTTGTTTTTTTTTTTCAATTCTTTAAATAACTCCTGGCCGGGCGCTGGGCCCCTCCGCCTGCGCCATCTTCCCCTCCCTGCCTCCCACCCCCGACTGCCCCCATCCCAAACTGCAGACACCTCCGAGAAGACGCAAGCTGGGAACGTCTCCCGTGCCCCCAACCCAAGCCCACTCAGGATGGGAACCATTGGGAAGTCTGTGTTTCCACAAAGTCAGAAAAAGAATGTCCCAGGGACTGGAAGAGAACAGCCTCACGGAGAGTCGGCAGAGGCTTGCCCTCCGCAAAGCTGGTTTGCAAAGCGCCGGAGGCAGGGCCGCGCGGCCGCAGGATGCCCAGCCCTTCCGGTGGGTTCCCAGCTCTGGACGGGAGGACGCTGAGGCCGAGTGGGGACAGGGCGGGCCTCCTTCCGGCCGGGGACGTGGCCACGGCAGGGCTGCCACGGGGTCATGTGTCCTCCCCGAATTCCTGCAAGCTGCGCCCAACCCGGATGGGGGGCGGTCCCCACTCCGTTTCGTCTTTTAAATTTTTAACGCTTTTTATGTGCAAAACCGTTATTCCTCTGGGATTCCACAAATCGCTGAAATAATTCTTTCCAACGCCCCCCACCTTCAGCACCATCGACTGCCCCCCATTCATTTTCTTGGCACAAAGTTTATTCATTTTAGAGAATTTGCTTGGTTTTCATTTACCAGGAGATAAATTAAAAGAAAGCAAGGAAAGAAACCCCACGCTTGCTGAATGCTGGCGGCACCGGAATTTCTGCAGACACCTTGCCTTCTCCAGCATCCACTCGTCATAAATGTGAAGGCGCTCGCTGCAGGGGACTCGTCCGAAGCTAACTTCCTGCCCACAAATCCACACGACCCTGCTCAGGCTCCCTCTCCCCTCCCATCGTCCAGGGTGACCCTACATCACGAGATTTATAATAGCAGGAGGCCAAGGTTGGCTCTTGTTACAAAAGCTTCCTTCTTTGGGAAATGCATCATGAAATATAATTATAATTTAGCTGTACTATTTTAAAAAAAAACAAGCCCACGTTACAGGCTGCCTAGGTTTGGCCCCGTCACGGGTCTCTAAATTGCTTCCCTTCTTCGCAGACTCGCTCAGTTTGGTGAGGAGCACAGGGAAGGACGTGGCCGTGGACCTTGATGTGGTTCTCGCCATCCACCGCATTCAGGAAGCTCCTTGCTGGAATGTGAGCTTGAGGCTGCACCAAGCAGCCTGGGAAAGTCTCTCCATCTACACAGGATCCAGATATTTGTTTCCAGAGATCCAGAGAGTGACCTTTTGCCTTATCAAGGATCTGAATAACCAGCTAAATTCCAGGGTTCTGTCTGGAATTGGACCTGGACCTCCAGAGAACATGGTTGTGTTTGGCCAAGGGGTGGAGCATCGTGATATAAATCTATATGCTGGGGTAGGGATACGGGAAGAAGGTGGAGATGTGGTGGAAAGTCATTGCTCAGGTTTGCTTGGGCTGGGCAACTTCAGAGCCCTGGGATGAGTGTGGACCCAATGTGAGTAGTCTAAACCCCTTGGAAGGGACAAAGGGGATGCCTCTGAGGCAGTAAGTCCTAGGAAGAGGTGAGCAGAGTCCTCAACAACATTCACATGGAGATGCTGGTGAGATGTCTGAATCCCAGCTCTGGTGAGTGGAGCTCCCAAGACTCAAGATGCCCAAGGACAGAGGGAACCAACATCCTCAATAACTCACGTGGAGATGGTGAGGACACTGAGGGTGATACTTCAATCCCAAGTCTGGTGAGTGGAGGTCCCAAGATTCAAGATGCCCAAGGACAGAAGGAATCAACACCCTCAACAACTCACATGGAGATGGTGAGGATGCTTAGGGTGAGGCTTCAATCCCAAGTCTGGTGAGTGGAGGTCCCAAGACTCAAGGCATTCAGGGACAGAGGGACAAGCATCCTCAACAATTCATGTGGAGATGGTGAGGGCATTGATGGTGATGCTTCAATCCCATGTATGGTAAGTAAAGCTCCCAAGACTCAAGGCATCCAGGGACAGAGGAACCAGTGTCCTCAGCAACTCACGTGGAGATAGCTGGGATGCTGGTAGTGATACTTCAATCCCACATCTGGTGAGTGGAGCTCCCCAAGATCAAGGCCCTAGCTTCTACTGTTTTTTCCTTTCATCCCATCAGGGATCAGTGATGTCCACTCGTCAGACATAGGTCACTTCCACGACACTGGCCTTTGAGTGAAGTGGACAGGGTTGCACATACATGGGAACTGTCACTTCCCTGCACACGTCACATCCCTGCACACGCATGGGAAATGTGTGACCTGCCAGATATGTCAAAGCAGGGCCCTTGTCACCTCGGGTCCCTCTGAAAACTTGTGAGGTTTTGATTCTTCCCCACACAAGGCTCTCAAGTTACAATCTCCTGGTCATAAAGTAATTTCCTCCCAAACGTGGCTTAGCAGCTATTTTTGAAACCCATAGTTTTACAAAACTCTTCTAGCCTTTTAAAGCATAAAATAATCTTTTTTTTTAAAAAAAATTTGCTACATAATTGCATGAATGCATAAGATAAAAGCCCTAAATCTAGTCAACCTCATGAGTATTTTTCCACTTTCACAAGCATATCAGGTTCGATTGACTCTGACATTGCAGATGAGAAGCCAACAATTGCAAAAATTTCTCCTTTCGAGAATCATGGACCTGGCAAACCAAATTCCAGCCCACTAGCTTATCTGTTCCTATGTGTCATCTGTTTTATGTCAGTCTCTGAAAATACAAAATTAGAGAATCAAAACATGATGGATGGGAACCACTTCATAGAAACTTCAAAACCTCTCCCAAGAGTCAAGAAAGATTTTCTCCCTGTAAAGCATGCTCTAGTATTTCATCTTGTCAAACTGTATGTGATGGGGCTTCCATCATGTCCCTTGAGATATTTTCTCATAATCTACGAATGCATCCTGTCAAGCAAACTTCCCTGTTACCCAACCCTACAATTTCCCTTTCTTCATTTTATCCCAATACTCCTAATTATAACCCCTGATGCTATGCTAAATAATTCTCTGCAGTCCTTGGTCTTTATGTCTTTCAAATGTTCATAGACTGCCAAGAGAATCCCGCCACCAGTGATTCAGCCAAGCTCTGCACCCTGGAAACCTTTCATCTTTCCTCACAAGTCAATCACCCACGTCCTTAATGACTTGAGATATTCTTCTCAATTAGTCAACTCTTGACTATCCTCTACTGGAAACAATTTACAGCTAAAGGTGCCCAGAAGCTTCTAAGACTACCTTCTCTACACCACACGACTCCATATCTGTAGAATTCCAGGGTACACAGACCCCTTGGCTGCACCCCACAAACCAACATGCTAAGTTTTCTGAGGCAGGGCAGCTTTCCAAATCTCTCCTTCCCTGGTGCATCGTGCCTTTCAGACCATCTCTCTGTGTAATGGATTACAGACATGTAAATATCTAGAGAAGAATTTTATGTGTTTTCCTCTAATTCTGTCCCCTGGAAAGGTCTAGAAGCAATGACACCCTAGGAATAAACAGTACCCTGAATCCACACATACTGGTTTCTAAATACCTTTTCCCACTAAAAGAAGTCACAGTTTCTTGGAGTAATGGATGATTCCAAGTCTGGAGTGAGGTTGGACATGGCTGTGCCTGAAAGAAAGGGACACTTGGGGATGAAGAGGGGCTTGTGAGAATGATGTAAGAACTGGCTTGATGGGGCCACCACTGGCCAAACTGGGGACAAGCTGAGCATCAAGAAGTAAAAATGACAACCTATGGACTGTGGCTAACAGCAATACTGTAATATTCTTGCATCTCTGCCAGAGATGTACTGTGCTGGTAATGGGGAGAATGCAAAAAGTGGGTCAAATGTACGCTGTGGACCATCGTTGGTGGTAATGGTCTGATGATATTATCTCATAATCTGTAACAAATGTTCCAGCATGGTGTGGTGTGTTGGTGAAGGGGTGTTGTGTGGGAATTCTACACATGGGCATGATTGTCTTGTAAGTTCACAATAGAGTTAATAATAATATATTTTTTAAAATATAATAAAAATAGGGTGGGTTGGGGGAAAATACCCCAAATGTAAGATATGGACTTTAGTTAGTATAATATTTTGATGATGCTCTTTCATAATTTGTAACAAATGTTTCACAACAAGGCAAGGTGCTGGTGGTGGGGTGATGCATGGGAGCCCTGTATGAAGTTATGCATGTTTGCTTTGTGAGTTCACAACTTTTACTGCACACTTATTGTTTATGTATGTTCACATATGAATGATATATTTCAATAAAGTTTTAAAAAGTAAAAAGAACAATGTTTGTAATTGCTCATAACACATTGAAATTCTTTTTTGTAAACCTCATCCATAATAATCCTGAAAAAAAAAGTGAGAGAATGGGAAAATATTTATCACTTCTGGAGACAATTACTACCCCATCTTCTTACTTGGACAGCTGGTAATTAAATAGAAAGAGTGATGCATTGAGCCTTTTTTAGAAGAACTCAATTCACCCCCAGTTGATGGGGAAAACTCTTCAGAGAAGAATGCCAGCTTATAAATAGAAAAGAAACAGAAAGACAAAATGCCATTCTGCAATCGCCAATAAAACCACTGATTTAGACGAAGACTGTCCGAGGGTACCCGTTCTGCTGTGAACTGGTATTGGGTGTTTTCCTTTGCTAACGTCTTCCGGGAGCAATATACCAAAATTGGGTTGGCTTTTAGGTGGGAATTTATTAGGTTAAAAGCTTATGTTCTGTGGCTGTGAAAACGTCCAAATCCAGGCATCATCAGAGACGCTGTCTCACCGAAGGTGGGCTGCCGGTGATCCTGGACCCCTGCCACGTGGCAAGACAAGATGGCGGCTCTGCCGAGGCGTCTGCTTTCCGCTCCAGGCTCACCTTCTTCCCGAGCTCAGCTGTGGGCGATCGCGGCTGTCCCCTCCTCTCCCTCCTCTCCCCTGGCCCTCATTGCTTTCAGCTTCTTGCTCTCCACGGACCTTCTCTCTCAGCCTCTTGGGGGTCTCTTTCCGCGCCTCCGTGCTCTGCTGATCCCAGCGTCCAGCCTCTCAGGATCTGTCTCTGCAGCTTTTTCTGTGTCTGTGCCTTCTTACTCCTCCATTTATAAAGGGCTCCAGTAAGACGATTAAGGTCCACCCTCGGTTGCACAATTTAACCTAAAGCTCTTGACTGAATCTAATAAAAAAGTGTCCCATCTAATGGGTTTACATGCACAGGAATGCGTTCACTTTCAGAGCAGGATTTTCCAGGTTCCACAAAAGGCTCAAACCAGCTCACTGGGGATAAGGTATTTGCAGGCACCACTCCAGGCTTGCCCCTCGCCGTAAGTGGGGAAGACACAGCTTTTCAATGCCATCGCCCAGCAGATAACTAATCAACACTCCCATGACCAGTTACGGGACCCCCTCACACATAGTCCATAGCGTATCCTGGACAAAACTGTTTAACAACAGTTTGACCAAAGCTTCAGCCCCAGCTTCCACTCAGGGAAAAACAGGCAGTGAGGAACAGAACGGTCCGACTAATCCCGAACGCGGGATTGCCCACCGGCCAACTGGACTGGTCACCACGAAAACAAGATGAGCAGGGAAAGGATACCGTGGCGACATCACACCCAAGCAATCTTCAAAATTTGAAGAAGGATTAGGTACCAGATGGTGTGAGGTAACTGCTAACGTTCTCATGTGCTGAGAGAAAAGCAGACTTTTTGGGTGCTGAGCTATTGTGGGGTAAAGCGTCACATACAATTTACTTAGGAATGAGTTAAATATAAACATACATTTACCTCAGATACATGCATACAACACCTATCTATGTAACTCATAAATAAATACATGTATGCATGTTTGTATGAAATCTCACACACTGTTACAGGTTGAACTGGGTCCCCCCAAAAGATAAACCCAAGTCCCAACCTCCAGTCCCATGAACGCGAGCATTTGGAAACAGGATCTTAAAGTATGGGATTAGGTTGAACGGGGCCAAACTGGAATAGAGTGAGCTCTGACCCAATAGGACTGGTGTCCCTGCAAGAAGGGGAGAATGCACATGTGCAGGGCGCTGGGGTCTCACCTGCACCATGCCCCCCGTGGCGCCTTGCGAGCCCACTTGTCAAGGACCCCGCCTTGAGAATGAGCCAAGCTCTTCCTGCTACAGTTGGCATCGCAGCCATTTTTTAAAAATTTAATTTAACTTTCATCTTTGCCCTCCGAGGAGTTGAAAACAGCTGATCCCACTGAGCTCCTGTCCTGGAGCCAGAGGAGCTCTACTGAATTTCCCTTCGGCTGGGGCCCAGTGCCTTTCAGGGGCCGCATGGAAATCGCAGCAGACCAGGGGTGGGGGAAATGCTCATTTTTTCCCGATAAGTGAAAGTTAAAAAACAGTCAACTGTTGTGTGAGGTGCAGGGAAAAAATGTCCCTTGAGGGTGTGCATTCTTTCTTTTTGGAGTAATAAAATTGCTCTAAAATTTTTGAGACAATGAATATGCAACGTTGTGATTATACTAAAAGCCATTGATTTTACACTTTGGATCAAATAGACAAAACCAGCAGCTATGTACAGTGGGGGAAGCCTGGAGAGGTTGAGAGGTGAGGAGTTTTCTTGTTTGTCTTTTTTTTTTTTGTTTTTTTATTATTTAAATAATGAAAATGCTCTAATACTGATTGAAGTGATGAATGCACAATTATGTGATTATATCAAATACCATTGACTGGACACTTTGGATGAACTGTATGCTTTATTAACATGTATCAATAAAATTGATTTGTTTTTAGAAAAATGCCCCTTAAGAAACATTTTCAAAGAATTACCATCACAGCAGTGGGTTTCTGATAATACTATTCTCAGGGGAGTACACTTGTCACTTTGCTGTTAATACTACATCTGCCCATCAGTGCAGGGGCGCACACAAGTAAAACCTTATCCGTAGAGGGAGAAAAAGTAAACCACTCTGCTTAAAAAAGAGAAGAAAGGTAAGAGAGAGAATAGCAGCTAAAAAGCAGAGAAGGATCGGAAGTTATTATTATTATTATTATTATTATTATTATTATTATTATTTTGCCTGTGAAAAAATAGAACGAGATATGGCTGGGAAAGATGGTGGGGGGTTGGAGGGGGGTGTGTGGATAAGCAGGGGTTTTAATCCATTCCGCCTCTTGTCAAGTACTTATCCTGAGTCGGTAATAGTGGATGGACACCCGAGAGGTCGAGCCGAGACGGAAGGGCCAAGAATCAAGCACAGTCTGGGAAGGCACCTGGACCGGGCATTCAGGAAACACAGATATGAAGTTGTTTTCTGTCTTTAGGAGAAAGCAATGATGAGCTGTAACTCCTCAATGAAATATGTTCTCCATATTTATGCATGTCTATTAACAAAATCTTTAAAAGTTCTTCTGGTACTTCCTTGGCCAAAATTCATTTCCAATATGGGGGCTTGCCTTTTGGGCGCTGGGTGCTACTTTCAAGAAATCTGGGATGGTGTCATCAGATGCTGGGGACACAAGTTTTGTTAGCATCTTCCACTATGGAAGAACCTGTTCCCCAAATCTGCCTCCCAGCTCTTCTGATGTCCAAACTGACCAGATAAACAAAGCCCTTCCTGCTTCTCTTTTCCGAGCCCAGTGCTCCAGCCAGTTCCAGCCCTCCACCTGTCTGTCTCACAGTTAAAGAGATCAACCTGGAATACTTCCTCAGCATCAAGACAATTTCAATACTTCCCTCTTCTAGGGTAACGAACCATGAAAATCTGGCTTACGAGAACGCAGCCAGAACCTTTCTTCATTGTAGAGGATTTTATAATGAAAAGCTATTTCTAAAATGCTTAGAGATAAACAGGTGTTTGTCATGTGTAAAACTCAGAAGAACTCATTAATTTTTTCCCCAACCCCAGCCTGAGGAAAACAATTCCAAAAGTATCAGCACTTTTTTTTTAAAAAAAAGGAGCACTGCATTTGAATGATGCCGCTACCAATTAAATCTTCATTAAACTCCTGGCATTTAAAAATATTTATGGATCCTCATTTGCCAAGATGAACGAGGACATCTTGGAGGAGTTTGCTTGAAGAGTCTACCCCACATTGAAGGATCTCCGTCTTCATTTCCCAAATAGCTGTGAAAACAGCTTCTCCACCAGCTCGCAAGTCCTGAACTTCAAGAAATGGAACTCTGGAATCTCTCTCCTCCCCCTTCCCCACACATATTTCTCTCCCCCAACCATTTTCCTCCTTCACCTCTTTCATGTTCTGCTTTCATAAGAGAACACGGTGCCCCGTGAGCCGGGGTCGCCTGCGCGGAAACCTGTTATCCATCACGCTAATTCAGGGGACCTGGTAAGCGCCAGATGGACAATATTCCATTGTTTAACGGGGCTTTCTCCGTCTCTGCGCATATTAAACAAAAGTCGGGATTATGGGAGCACGTGTGTGCTGCGCGGGGCGGGATAGGAGCGTCTCCCGCCCCGCGCGCCTGGGGCACCGCCTGGGACCCCGCGCGCTGGGGGACAAAGGAATCGCAGATGTCAGGGGCAGCACACACGAGCAGGGGCAGGCGTGACCACCTTCATGAAAGGAAACGAGACAGGCCCCCTCCCCGCTCCCCTCCCCGCCTCCCAGCCCTCCCCGACTTAATGCCAGTTAACAGGAACTGTCACCGGCGGATAAAGACGCAAACACGCTCGCGCTCCTCGCGAAGCCGACAGCGCCTCCAACACTTTGATCTAATTCTATTTGCTACTTTATGATGCATGAAGCTGTCAGATAAAGAGGTGCTCAAAAATACTCTTTTGGAGCTGTCAGGGCTGACACCCCGCGTGATGAATCACAGGGAAAACAAAGCGGTCACCACGCGAACCGCAAGCACTGTATCTTTTTTTCATAAGGGCGCTGCGCTGCGCGTGGAGCGCCAGGGCGCAGGCCGCGCGGAACGCGGCGCGGTTGAAATAGCAGTTTTTCCGGGTGCGGCAGCAGCCGGGCAGGACGCAGGCGAGACGTCCACCCATCCAGAGGATACCCTGCCGTTTCCCACGTCCAGGGAAAGCTGACCCCTTTGAGCAAGCAGGTTTGGCTCCTCCCAAGGGCGTTCCCTGGCTTTGTCAAGCTGCCCAAGGACATAAGGGCCTCAGTGCACGTGCAGAGGTTGGCTCAGGTAGAATCCCTGACCTGGAAAGGGCTGCCCTCCCTTGGGAATGAACTGTGGACCGTGGCAGGAGTAAGCCGTTAGAGGCCCTCGGTCCACACGGCCTATTGGGTGCTCACAGAAACCCCGAAGGGCAGAGCTCACCAACGCCGGAGTCGAAGAAAGAACCAGGTACTGGGACAGGCTGGCGCTGGCCCTGGAATGGAGCCAAGCCCGTCTTTGACCAGCAGCTGCCCAGGCTCCCCTAAAGAAGGCAGCACCTTCCCAGGACAGTTTAAACAAACGTGATGAGCACACTGCTGAGGTGTTGCTGGGTGACAGGCCCTATTCCAGGTGCTGGAGTCACCTCGGGGAAGCAGCAGAGACACCAGCCCGGGGACCTCCCCATCGCAAGGACCATCCCAACAGGGGGAATTAAATAATTAAGGGTTTAGGGGGTGATGGAGCAAAGGTGCTGAGAGCTATGGATTCGACTCAGACGGGCTGCACCAGAGAGATTCCCTCTGTCTCGACAGACAGAGGGCATTTGCAGTTTTGCACACAAAAAAAATCCCACAAGCGAGTCTCAGTTACCTGGACGAGCTGGAAGGCGTTTGCTATCTGGCGGTTTCTCAAACCCCATCCTTTCCCCTGGGGCTCGTCACATGGATTGGTGTGCCCCCTGCTCTTGGCAGGCTGTGCCCCACCTTCGTGGAGAAGGAGGAGCCGCAGGTGGTAAAAACGCTGGCGTCCTGCAGGCTCTCCACGCCCGAGCCACCTGTTGCTTCCACTCATTCTCTGTTGGACCTTCTGCAGGGACCACCCCCCCCAACACCCGTCTTACCTGCACCCCAGTTGCAAGCAGGTGTGCCCCCCATGCTCCGTGCAAGTCAGGAGCCCCCAGACAGACAGCCTCGTGTCTTGCCCTTCTTGGCAAGCCCTCCCATCCCCCATCCAAGCCGTGGCTGACCACTGTGCTTGCGTTTGCACTCTGCAAGCCTCAGGATCCCTCGGGATTTTAGGGCGGAAGTTGCGCCCATCACCATCGTATCTGGGGCCTCAGGCTCTTGGAAAGGACCCTGGGCCCCAGGCACAGGCGAGAGGGTGGGCTGGGATGAGCACAGGTCAGGAATCTGCGGGATACCACTCTGCCTCCTGCCCTTTGACTGTCCCGTATAACGCAGAAGCCCGTGATTAAGTCTCAGCTGGAGAGCCTCAGCCTCTCCCAAGTGTCTCACGTGCCCTCCATCTCTCGTGTTTTTGTTAAAATGCCTAACAACTGGCTGGGGGTGGAGAGGCAGCCAGGAGACATACGTGGGCCTCCACCACAGCTACTCAGGGGGACTGTCTCCCTGTGAGCCAGGTGCCAGGGGGCAGTGTCTCGAGAAGACTGGGGGGGGGCAGGTCTGGCCCATCGACCTCTTGAAAGCCCTCAGCTGAGTGAAGGTGAGTTCTCCCCAAAACACTGAACATTCTCTGCAGACGCTTCGCCCCTGATGAGCTCCACCTGCAAGCCTGGGCTTCTGGAAATCCCGCCATCTCACTGGCTTCTACCCTCCGCTTTTATTTCGTCTTTATTTGTTGATGGGTTTATGCACTGATTTTTTAAAAAATTCTGAACGTACATATTATTACAGGAGCTAATCTGAAAATTGCAGAGATGAATAAAACAGAAAATAAAAATGACCTTCCTTTGCCTCCCTCCTCTCACAACAATCCATTTTATTCTAGCACAAATGTGGCAAGGCACAGAGCCCTCCCGTTTTCCAGGTCGCACCCTCGTTTCCTGGCCTCGCCCGTAGCTCGAGCTGCAGCCTTCCAAGGCTTCGGCTCTCCCTGCTGGCGGGAGGCACGCCGCAGAGGCAATTCCCAGGCAGGTGCCGTGAGGCCACTTGGGACCAAGGTGATGCCGGCGTTCGTCACCTTCCAGGCTTTTAGGGGTTAATTGTGCCCCCCCCCCGCCAGAAAGAGCCAGTAACTCCGAATGCAGCCTCATTGAGAAATAGGGACCCTGCAGATGGGATTGAACTAAACGAGGCCTCACATAGAACAAGGGGGGTTCTTTCTAGAAGCGGGAAAGTGGTGCAGACACACAGGCAAAAAGATGCAGCTACAAGCCAAGGGGTCTCGGCTACACCTGGCGGCTCCCATGCAGGTGTTTGCTCTGCCCCCACCCCGAACCCCACCGAGGTGCCACGACAGGGATGCCAGAGGCTGGACCAGTCAGAGTGCCGAGGCCGAAGCACCCAGACCGAGCCGTGGCCGTGCCTCGGAAGGTGGAGGAGGCGGCCTGCGGGGAAGGCTGTGAACCAAGGCTGGCAGAGGGGTTTGCCACGGGAAGGGGGGCCCAGAGAGGCTTGGGGTGCAGATTCTGGGAAGGGAGCGTTGCCTGAGGCTGAGAAGGGGCCGGTGAGTCCACTGGGAGCCATTTGACTTGTAGGGAGGCATTCCATGGAGTGCCCTGGACAGTGAGGACCACCAGCCAGCCCCCAGCCCCAAAGGCGGGGGGTGACACCCCGAAAGAGGACGTGGGGAACCAAGCCCACATCCCAGGGGGGAGGTCGCAGCAAGTGTGTGCGTGAATTTGGCCTCGTCTGCACCAGTGGCACCCAGGTAATGGCGCCTGGACAGTTTGCAGCAAGTCGTAGAGACATTGAAAAGTCCAGACATCGCCACGTGACCTCGCTCATTCCGAAGAACTGTCCTCCGTTCCGTCTGGGGCTTTGGAATGACGGTGCCGTAAAAGGGAGCTGTGTTCTGATACCCTCTGACGGCAAGAGGAGGGCTGGCCACCCCCCGTGGCTCACCGCCCTCCCTGTTGTTTCTTTTTATAATTTCATGGTTTCTTGTCATCTTTGTGCCCAAGAAAGGCTGCTGGAAATGAAGGTGGCCCAGGGGTCACACTGGAACCAGCCCCCCAAAAGGGGGCAAAATACAGCAGAAAACTTTTTTTAAAAGGCTCTCGCAGGTGGAAGATAGCGAGCGCTTGAGAATTTTTTAAATGAATGCAAAAAAAAAAAAAGCCTGGAAATATCCGAATAATACCCGTTCGCCACAGGTTAAGGAGAACGTGTGCAATGCTGGAGGAATTCTCAGTCAAAGCCCAAGTCCTCCTGAAACTCATCATAAATCGCGGCCACTGCTGAGATGAGCTCAGGGCGCACAAAGCTCCGCCGTGCCGCCGCATTTCCTGTTAATACCAGCTGCCTCGTGCAGCCCCGTCCAGAGCAGAGGGCTCGTAAAAGAAATGAGACTCTGACTCTTCAGAAACCCGCCAGGCCCGACGCGGGCTTGTTTCCCCTGCTTTTTTAGCTCAAACGCCTTGTTTTCGGCATTGTGGGGGGCAGTGCCTCTGCAGACGGCCAGTTCTGGTTCACGTCGGACCCTGTGGTGAAAGCAGGACCCCTGACGCCCAGCGCTAGCTCCGAGCGCTCACGCAGGTCACACGCGGTGTCCAGTCGGCCGGCAGGCTGGCACGGCCTTTCTGACGTCCATTGGTGTCCTGCTTTCAGTATGCCATGATGGGCTCTCCCGGTGCCGTGACGGTGGGAGTGGGCTTGCGGGAGCAGAGGGAACATGTGATAGCACTTAGGCGAGCATGACAGCAATCGTCTTTGATACCAGACGCTCAGTGCGAAGAATGCCAGGTTACCAGAGGTCAGAGCCAGCCGGCTTCAGGTGGGGGGGTGCGGTGCGCTGGCCTGCCTGAGGCCCTTCCTGCTGGCGTTGCTTTTTCTACACCGAATCGCAGAGCAAGGCTGGAAGCTCGTCTTTAAAGGTGTTCTCAGGGAACCTTTCTTTTACGCCATTCGTGAGATGAGTCAGATTTTCCAGTTAAAAAACGAGTTCTTTGACTCTGCCGGCGATACCCGTGTTTTGCGCCCCTGAACTGCTGGCCACGTCCCATGGTGAAGAGTCTTCAGGACGTAACGTCCAGAAGTGACCATCCATCCCTCCCAAATTGGAAACTCAACGTTGGTAAGGAAAGATAAACTCACAAAAACACTGGCGCCGTCAGACTCGTGTGTGTGAAACCAACACACGCAGAAAACGGCACAAAACGTAAATGCATAGGAATATAAACCGTTCAAAAGTGAGCCCACCTGTGCAAAAGAACACATCAAGAATAGCCCCTTCTCAGCTCCCCAGAAGCCCCTAGACATGTCACCTCCCAGGACATGCTGCCCCCATGCCATAAGTAATTGCCATCCTGTCCTTCGGGGATCATTACTTTCTCATTTTACTTTTTCAGTATATAGTTTAGGCTCCCAAGCTGGCATCCTTTAAAATGCAGCCTTGTTTTGCCTCTTTCCAAGTGTCAGATAAAAGGAACCATTCTGTGCTCAGTCTGCCGCAAGCCGTGGTTTTAGGATTCGTTCTTGTAGCTGTGTGTATTCTCATTTCGGTCTTTTCATTGCTGAAAGTTTCACATTATGAGGATGTAGCACAAGTATCCACCCCAATGTGCAGGAATATCTGGGCAGTTATGCACGATGATGCATAAACATTCTTAAACCTGGGCGCTGGTGAACCTGTGCGTGTGGGGTCCTCTGGGGTGTCTATCTGCACGTGGGAGCCGGGTCAAAGGAAGTCTGCAACAGGTAATGCCAAACTATTTTCCACTGTGTTACCCCAGCTTGCAGGTCCTCTCTTTCTCTCCCGTTAGTTTTCTTTCTCTTAGTCAATTCCACGTTGCCTCAATTGCTATGCCTCTTTATTTCTCTGGTGGAAACAGTTCTCCTTCGTCAAGAGTGCCTCGGTGCTCCTCAGCTCTATGTATTTCCGTATACATTCTAGACAACTGATGGAGATGTTTCAGCGAGATTGCAATGAATCTACAGATCATTATGGAGAAAGTCAACGCTTTCACAATACCGATTATTTC
>JAQZBX010060383.1:0-17315 GCA_029593785.1 Cabassous unicinctus | reverse complement strand
CTAGGTGAGCACAGGGCCCAGGTGAGCAGAGCCTAGGTGAGCACAGGGCCCAGGTGAGCAGAGCCTAGGTGAGCAGAGGGCCCGAGGTTAGAAGCAGCAATGAAGTTTCAGGCCAAGCAAGGCCTAGGCGCACCCAGGCAGGGCAGGACCTAGGGGAGTTTCCAAGGGTCCTCCCTGGAAAAAAGAGGCTTCAAGCCATCGTGGCCCAAAGTGAGGACCACAGCCCGTGCATCTCTGGGTTCCTCACTTGAATACAGGAAGTATTGGAATGGCGGCTCAAAGGGGGACCAATATCTGCTACAAAGCCCCCAAGGCCCGCTGAGGGAGCGAGAGGGGATGTGAGGAATCCCCTCTGGTGGTCGGCAAGGATGCTGAGCAGCCGGTTCTGGCACAGAGCTCAGCGTGGACCACACACGCCTCAGCCAACCCTCTGGTTCCGTGGCTGCAAGTGAAGATGGACCCTCAGGGCCCTGTCCACGCTTGTAAAACAGGAACGAGCACCAGCCGACCCCCTGCCTGCCACACTGCCAGCCTGGGTCCCCCGTCCCCCACCCTTATGGAATTAGAAGCCAAGTCTGTGCCGCATTCCTGGTGGTATCCCTCTGTACGGGGGTGTATTAGTCAGCCAAAGGGCTGCTGATGCAAAATACCAGAAATCTGTTGGCTTTTGTAAAGGGCATTTATTTGGGGTAGAAGCTTACAGTCACAAGGCCATAAAGCACAAGTTACTTCCCTCACCAAAGTCTGTTGCCACGTGTTGGAGCAAGATGGCTGCTGACATCTGCAAGGGTTCAGGCTTCCTCTTCTCTGAAGGCTCTATGGTCCCAGCTTCTTCTAATATCAGCTGTAGGCTGGGATAAGTCTCATCCCTTTCCCAGGGCTTGTTTCTCTCCGGGCTCAGCTTCTCTGTTCGCTCCATAACGTCAGCTGTAAACCATCAGGTGAACGGCTCATCTCTCTTCCCGGGGCCTCTGCCATGCCTAAAAGAGCTTTCTCTCTTTCCTCACGTATCTGCTTCTCTGTGTATTTACTTCCTGGGGCTCCAGCATTAAAACTGCAACTAACTCCTCTGCCATGTAGTTTGGTGGGTGGGGACTCAATGTCTTACTGATGTGGCCCAATCAAAGCCCTAGTCATAATTTAATCAAGTAAATGTGAAACCTCTGAAGTTAATACAATCTAACACACCCAAACAGACCAGTTTACAAGTATAATCCAATATCTATTTTTGGAATTCATTAATAATACCAAACTGCGACAGGGGGTCAGCATACTTTCTGGGTAAAGGGCCAGCGAGTAAATATTTTAGGTTTTGCAGGTCACACAGTCTTGTTTGTTTACAACCTTCTAAGGGAACAATCATTCTTTGCTTGCAGCTTCACAAACCCCTGCTCTGTGCTCTGCCCAGTCCTCCCCCAGGTCCTACTTCTCTTTCAATATTCCGGCCCCACAGTCTCCTTCTCTGTAAGTTCCTAAAATTAACATCAGATGTCCTCCCTCCCATCCACACTGGGAGATGCATCTGCCTCAGGGCCACACATCCCACAGGGCCGCTGAGAGGTGGTCCTGGGGGCCCCCGGACCGCCTCTCCCCAGACTCCCAGGAGCCCAGGTTGGTCTCTTTCCTCTCGCTAGTGCCTCCTGCCATGCACACCAACCTTCACCTCCATTGTGGGACATGCTCCCCACTGCCCTGTGGAGCAGCCAGGTAGGTGGTATCATCATCATCATCACCAGCAGCCCCACCTTACAGAGGAGGCCAGGCTCAGAGAAGTTAGTGATTTGCCAAGAGCCCCCAGTGAGATGAATAACAAAGCCAAAGCCTAACCAAGAGCGCCGCACCTCGTACCCAGCTCTGCAGGGAGAGACCCTGCCGTCCCCGGGCCGCACAGGTGCTGCCGGGGATAAGGCAAGGAGCGTTTCCAAGGTGAGCAAAGGCTACGCAAACCCCCACCCCTGGGGGCCTTCCCTTCCCGCCGCCCGCGGCCACACAGGCCAGCCTGGGGCTCCGCCGGAAGCTGGGAGCCCCCAAAGCTTGCGTTCCTTCCTCGGCACCCCCAAATGATTCCCTAGCCCTGAGAAGAGGAGCTACACTTAACGGAGGACTTTGCTCTCTGCACGTTAGTTATAATTTAACTACAGCAACTCATTGCAGGGAGCAATGACCGGAAAAGGAAAGTGCCAGGTGAGGGTGAGACCCCTCACCCGGACTCCACGCTTAATTAGCAAACCCACCGGTTTGCGTGGCAGGGCAACAGCTGCAGGGCCGGGGCAGCCGCCAGCCTGACAGCAGAGCAAGCCGGGAGCAGGCGGCCCGCGGGAGGCGCAGGGCCTCAGCCGCGTCCTCGCAGCACCCTCTGGTGGCCCACCCGGGCACCACACCCTCGGCTGCCAGGGCAGGGCCAGGCCAGGGCCAGGGCCGCACCCTAGAAAGAGAGGCTAATGCTCAGTGGGCCCCGACTGCTCGCCAGCGCCAGCTATGCACTTTACCAAAGTCTCCCCACTTAACCTCCAGCCTAAGCCAGTGAGGAAGGGGTGTCACCCCCATGTTAAGACGAGTAAGTCAGGCCCAGGAAGGTTTAGAGTTTCCGCAGCCGTGGGCCGCACGGAACGCACACCTTGAGCACAAATGCTTCCTCCCAAGCGTCACCACCTGATAATGCTGCCTGCCCAGAGTCCTGAGAGCCCAGTGCCAACAGGCGGATCAGGTCCTGCCAGGGCCACGGAATCTCTGTCCTCACCACAACCAGCCGCCATGCCCAATTCTTCAAAGTTATTCTCTAACTCTTGTGGAAGGGGTGGGGAGTGGGGAGTTACTGCTTAATGGGTACAGAGCTACTGTTCGGAGTGATGACAAAGCTCAGTACCGGATGACGGTGATGGTGGCACAACCTTGTGACTGTAATTAACAGCACCGAAGTGTTTGCTTGAAAGTGGTTAAAATGGGAAAAGGTACCACGATAAATTGTTTTAAAAACAACATCTAATGGGCTTTCCCACTTCCGTAAATGCAAACGCTGCTGAGCGAAGCGGCCCTCCAGCACGCTTTCCTCGGCAGGAAGCTCCAGACCAGCACAACGCTGTGCACTGCTCAAAGGCAGGGCGGGGTGCCCTCAGGGGCCGGCGGGGGCCGCCGGGGTGTGGCCCAGTTCTGCCTCCTCATCTAACACTGGTCTGCGCTGATTCCCTTGGTGAGAATTCACCAGGGTGCTCACGTACCCCATGCACACATTTCCACGTGTGTGATGTATGGTATACATCAATTTAAGACATTTAAAATAGCAAAATCTAAAGGGAAAAATAAATGGGGGGAGACTATTCTGATTCACAAGTGAGCCTCTTCCTGGAAAGGGCACAGGGAGCTGGAGAAGGGCGGCCGTGAAACCCAGCACTGCCCCTAGTGGCTGCGACCCCGGGCACAGGAACATGGCCTCTGAGCCGCTTGTGCGACTGTGCAGCCAGGTGACCTTGACCGCAGCTCAGAGGCACCGTCCCCCCTGACGCGGTAGAAGGGGCACCCACCCACCTGCCCAGGACCCAGGCCACCCCCTCCTCACTGGCTCTTCAGTGTGAAGTGTCTGAGCCTCTTCAGGCCTCGGTTGCCTCCATCTGAGAAGCAAGCATCTGAATTAGAAGTGGCTTCCAAATATTTCAAAGTGAAACCTGACCTCGAGGCCTCAACTAGAGGCCAAGGTGTAGAGACAGAGGCAGAGCACGTGGGCCAAAGAAGCAAGAGTGGGCACAGACCCACCCAGCACCCGCCTGCCCTACAGCCTGGAGGGACACAATCGGAATCCAAGCCCACCGCATCCCACCTGTACCTCACCTCCAAGGTGCCTCCCCAGCCCCGGTGGAGGCTTAAAGTCCCAATAAAAGCACAACCCTCGTCTGTGGCATTGTTATGCACCTCACAGAATGCTCATGAGCACGTCAACTTCTAGAGCTCACAAAGTTAACGTTTTTATTAAATGCAAGGAGAAATCCCATGGGCATTTCTTTGCTAAAACTAGATTAACAAAGTAAAATGAAAAATGCTCAGTATTGGTGAGCAGATGTAGCTCAACTGGTTGAGCGCCTGCTTCCCATGCACGAGGTCCTGGGTACGATCCCTGGTACATCCTAAAAAAACATGAAAAAAAAGTAAAAAATGCTCAGTATCAGCTATAATTAAGGCTGGGCCAGCAGTTGCATTTGAATTTTATGCATGCACATTTCTTCCAAGTTGAAATTTGGCATAAAGTTTTTTAAAAGTTATTTTCAAGAACTCTCGAAGTGAGGGTCCTGGGCAATGGAGTATAATCACATTTAACCTAATAATCAAAGCTGGAGAACGTGGCTCTCTCCCTAGGAAAGCACCACAGTTTTATATAAACAGGAGCTGCACCTCCCCTCCCCCAATTCTCAGAGGCGTGGGATAACCTACTCCCACCGCCAACCCCCGGCCCAGAGCAGATGTGTGGGAAAGTCTGAGGGCATGGGAGCTACCTGTGCAGGCCCCTGCATGGCAGCTCATCTGCAAACTGCCAAGGTGGCCCCGAAGAGTCACCCACCTACAGCGCGCGTGTGTTGCCCCTAAAGGCATCAGCTTTCTGTGACTGTTCCCATGTTAAAAATAAAAAGCCCACACACAAGTAGCTCAAGGTTGAGCGCCTGCTTCCCATGTACAAGGTCTCAGGTTCAATCCCTGGTACCTCCTAAAAAGAATAAATAAATAAAAAGCTCAACACCCTCTCCTCGTTTTATAGTATCGGAGTGCCCACCACCACACCTCTGATTTTGGTTTTTGTTGTCGTTTTGTTTTACTTTCTTTTGCGTCCTTTGTGTGGCTCTGCACCTTTCGTCCTATTTCTGCAGGAAAGAGCTGCCTTAAAACCAGCTTTCAGTCCTGGGCCTGGGTCAGAAAGCTGGGGTCACACCCCGACATCAGCCGCCTGGGAACCACCTTCCCCTTCCTGAACCTGCAGGCACTGGCTCGGAAAGGAGAGCATCACAACTGCCCCACTGAGCGCGCTCAGAAAGAGCTCTGGGGCCTGCCAACCACGGCACAAATGCTGACGCGCAGTGGTCATTTTTAAGTCCAGAAAGGTCTGGCTGGTTGACTAAAGGTACCTACAAGGTTCCGCGTTGCTTTTGTTGTCCTCCTGTTACTGGTGTTATCTGGTAAAGCAGCCAGTGTGGTAGCCACATCACACACACCACACACATTACAGCACACACTCGCATCACACCACACACACTCTATCACACACACCACACACACACCACTATATCACACACACCTCACACACACCACACACGCCACACATACACCACATACACTACAACACACCACTTCCACACAACATACATATCACACACTGCATCACACACACATCACACCAAACCACATACCATACACACATCACACATACAACAGAGCACACACACACATCACACCATATCACACACATCACACATACCACACAGTACATCAAACACCACACGCATCACACCATAGCACACACCACACCACATACCCCGCACACCTCACACACCACATCACACCACACACATCATACTACACACACACCCCACACCTCACACACACTTTTCCTAGGGAAATGAAGGACAGGCAAATCAGCAGCTCTTAAAAGCAAAGATATGAACAAGGCAGCCATAATAACAACGAGCAGAAATCTGGGCTCTGAATCCCAAGGAACAGAGAAGAGAAAGCAGCACAAGGAAGGGCAGAAGGGAGGTGAGGAAACGAAGCGAGGAAAAGGAGCCAGGACTCATATTCCATGAGTCTGAGGCACTGACCAGCGCTTGGATAAGCGGCCAGAGGCCCTGGAGGTGGGATTGCCGACCCCTGTTCACAGAGAAACTGGGACAATTTTGGGAGAGGCCAAAAACCCTCAAATTCTACCCGCATTATCTATTCCACAGAAGAGACTGGATTCTAGTGCCCAGGAGCCAGGGGCTTTATGCTTCCTCAAGGAATGGAAAGAGGGATGGCCACTGTAGCCTACGTTTACTGACTAGATATGGGCCTTTATTTCCTCACTCTGCTTCACAGGATTGTTTTAAAGATGAAGACAGTTGGGGAAGCGGATGTGGCTCAAGCAGTTGGGTGCCTGCCTACCACACGGGAGGTCCCAGGTTTGGTTCCCAGTGCCTCCTAAAGAAGATGAGCAAGACAGTGAGCTGACGCAAGAGCCTGGCACAGCGAGATGATGTGACAAGATGATGCAACGAGATGATGCAACAAGGAGACACAACAAGGAAACACAATGAGAGACATAACAAGCAGGGAGCAGAGGTGGGCACTTCCCTCCCACATGGGAGGTCCCGGGTTCGGTTCCCAGTGCCTCCTAAAAAAAAAAAACGACCAGACACAGAGAGCACACAATGAACAGACACAGAGAGCAGACAGAAAGTGCAAACAATGAGGGGAGGAGAAATAAATAAATAAATAAATATCTTTTTAAAAAAGGAAATGAAGGCAGTTAATTCAAGTAAAGCACCACGCACAGTGTCTGGCACATTTGGAGAGAGGCTGCCTGCCCTGCTCCCCACTGCTACGCCTGGCCTATTAACATTACACCACCCAAGGTGAGGGTCCAAACTAGATGGAACAAAGTCCTTAGAAACACCTGATTCTGCTCAATCCCCTTCTCCTGCTGGGGCCATGTCTTAATTCAACAAACAGGAAATTAGCACCTACTACCAGTAAAGTCCAGTAGTAGGCACTGGGAGGGAGATAAAAACAAATGAGAAGTGTTTCCCTCCCCCAAGAATATTACCATCTACTGGGTAAACAGGCTGGTAAAAAGCAATCTGTAAGACAAGGGAGAATTCACTCAACAAACACTTTGTTCCTATAATGTGCTAGGCACAGTCCCTGGAGACAGAAGGCAGGTCCCCCCTCACAGGACACCTCCTTGAGAGGAGGAGACAGACAGATGTGCGGTTCTGAGGAAGCACTAGGAGGGACACCTACTCCAGCCTGAGAATGCAAAACGAGGCTCCAAGAGGCTCAACGCTTCGTCTAGGCCAGCACTGGCCAAAAGAACTATGAGGCCAGCCATGGATGCAATTTTAAATTTCCTAGTAGTCTCATTTTAAAAACTGAAGTGAAACAAGCAAAATTAATTTTTAAAATGTTTTATTTAACCCAGTATATACAAAATATTATCATTTAAACTTGTAATCCATTTTTAAAATTGATTTTTAAACACTCAAATTTACATTTACTAAATCTTCAAAATCCATTATAGTATGGGGGACTTCTGGGAAGATGGAGGGTTAGAGAGACACAGGACTTACTCCTCTCCCAGAAAAAATGGTTAGAGGACAGGCAGAAACAGCCTGGAAAAAAAATGTTCTAGGGTTTAGGGCAGCAGGGGAAGGCAGGGCATGATCCAGAAGAGAGAGGGGCAAAGGAGAAGAATCTCTACAGGAAAATTCTGTGGGATCTTCACACCCTTGGAGCAGACAGCTTTGAATTCTCCAGCCTCTGGCCAGTAGCTATGGACAAAGGGGGATGCAAGGGCCCACCTCCCCAGGAGAGGGCAAAGAGAGGGTCGCAGCCTGAGGCTGACTCAGTTTTTGGCCCACAAATTTGGTCTGCTGTGTCCCACAAGCCCTTCCAGGCTGGGAGGGGCCGCACCACTGCTGGCCTTGGAAACGGGCAAGGGACTAAAGAGAACCGACCCTCTCAATCGCCTCCCTACTGACTGGGACAGGTTGTTGAGGATGCAGAGGGTAGTGGAATTATTTTCTACCCAGGAAAAGAGGGGCTGCCGGCAAAGTTGGAGAACAGGCTCTGAGAACGTTTGAACTGAGAGGCTCTGAATAGCCTAGCGGCAGGATCCTCTGTCACGCTGGTCTGGTTGCTGTGTTGCATTCCAACCAGGGTTTGAGCTGAGAATTCTGCCGAAAAACACCATCTGCTGGCGGACCAAGGAAGTACATGTGAGTAAATTAAAAGTAAATAAATGAGGCTTTTTTGGGCCTTTACTGCCTCGCTCCCCAAGGCCCTTGGAAGTGGGTCTGCAACCCATTACTGGGTCCATGGCTCAGATTTGAGCAACTAAACAGGGATAATCCTAAAGAGCTAGAACATGATGATCTAAGAATCAAAGAACAGCAGTAACACACAGCCTCCTGCCACTAAATCCCTACGCAAGGGAGAGAAATTGAGCATCACAGTAAACTCACCATCAGAATCAGATGCCTAGACATCAGCAAAAAATTACAAGCCATACTAAATAAACAGAAGATATGGCCCACGTAAAGGAATATATCAAAGCCCGAGATGAGACACAGGATTTGAGAAAACTAATCCATGAGGTTCAAATAAATCTCCTAAATCAAATCAACAAATTGAAAGACAATATGGCTAAAGAGATAAAGGACATCAAGAGGACACTGGACAAGAACAATTTGAAAACCTGAATAGAAAAATAACAACGCTTATGGGAATGAAAGACAATAAGTGAGATCAAAAACACATTAGCTCTCTCTGCCTAGAGGAGCTCGCATCAAATCTCAGTGCGTATTTGTGCTTCTCTACCATTTCTCAGCAAGCTCTGTTCTTTTCCCCCTTTTCTCAATAAATTCTTTTTACTGGCCTAAAAACAAAAAACAAAAAAACACATTAGAGGCATACAAGGCAGACTCAAAATGACAGAAGAAAGAATAACTGATGCAGAAGACAGAACAGCTGAAATTGAAGACAGAGAAGAAGAGAGAGAGAAAAGAATGGAAAAAATAGAGCACAGGCTCAGGGGGTTGAATGATAACATGAAGTATAACAACATACATTTCATGAGTTTTAGAAGGAGAAGAAAGGGGAAAGGGGAAGAAAGTATTTGAGGAAATAATGGCTGAACAGTTCCCAAATCTCATGAAAGAAATAAACTTACATGTCCAAGAAGCACAGCACAACCCAATCAGAAAGAATCTGAATAAACCTACTCCAAGACACATTCTACTTAGAATGTCAAACACCAAAGATAAAGACAAAATTCTGAAAGCAGCAAGGGAGAAGCAAACCATCACATACAAGGGACTCCCAGTAAGACTTAAGCATGGATTTCTCATCAGAAACCATAGAGGAGCGAGAACAGTGGCATGATATGATTAGGATACTGAAAGAGAAAAACTGCCAGCTGAGAATTCTTTATCCAGGAACACTGCCCTTCAAATATGAAGGAGAGTTTAAAATAGTCACAAATAAACAGACACTAAGAGAATTCATTTTAAAAAAAGAATCCAGCTTTGCAGGAAGCATTAAAGGGAGCCTTACAGCCCCAAAGAAAAAGACAGGACAGAGAAGCCTGGAGGAGAGTATAGAAGGGGAAACTATCAGAAGGGATAACCAAAAGAGTAAAAAGATACATGAAAATAAGATATGACAAAAGAAAGCCAAAGAATAAAATGGTGGAAGTGAATAATTCATTTACAGTAATATAATTTAATGTGACTGGATTAAACTCCCCAATCAAAAGATATAGACTGAATATATGAAAAAGCATAAGCCATCCATATTGCTGTCTACAAGAGACTCACCTTATATCCAGGGATACAAATCAACTGAAAGCGAAAGGTTGGAAAAAAGATATTCCATGCAAACAGTAACCAAAAGAAGAGCAAGTTGGCTATACGAATATTGGACAAAACAGACTTTATATACAAAAATGTTATATGTCAATGGCCATTATGTATTAATAAAAGGAACAATCCATCAGAAAGAAGTAACAGTCATAAATATCTATGCACCTAACCAGGGTGCCCCAAAATACATGAGGCAGACTCCGGCAAAACTGAAGGGAGAAACAGACATCTCTACAATAATAGTTGGAGACTTCAACACACCACTCACATCATTAGATAGAACAATTAGACAGAAGATCAACAAGGAAACAGAGAACTTGAAAAATATGATAAACGAGCTAGACCTAACAGACATATAAGAACGTTGCATCCCAAATCAGTGGGTTATTCCTTCTTCTCAAGTGTTCATGGATCTTTCTCCAGGATAGACCACATATTGGGTCACAAAGCAGGTCTCAAAAAATATAAAAAGATTGAAATTCTATAAAGCACCTTCTCAGATCATAATGGAATGAAGCAGGAAATCAATAATAGATGGGAAAGGGGGAAATTCGAAAATGTGTGGAGGCAAAACAACACACTCCTAAACAATCAGTGTGTCAAAGAAGAAATTTAAAGTGAAATCAGTAAGTATCTCAGGATGAATGAAAATGAGAACATAACTTATCAAAACTTATGAGATACAGCAAAAATAGTGCTGAGAGGGAAATCTATAGCCCTAAATGACTATATTAAAAAAAGAATGAGCTAAAATCAAAGACCTAACTGAACACCCTGAAAGAACTAGAAAAAGAAGAGCAAACCATCCCAAAATCAAGCGGAAGGGAAAAAATAATAAAGATGAGAGCAAAAACAAACGAAATTGAGAAAAAAAAATAATAGAGAAAATCAACAAAGCCAAAAGCTGGTTCTTTGATAAGATCAATAAAATCAACAAACCCTTAGCTAGACTAACAAAGAAAATAAAAAGAGAGAAGATACAAATAAAATCAGAAATGAAAGGGGGGGATGTTATGACTGATCCCCAAGAAACAAAAAGGACCATAAGAGGATATTATGAGAAACTGTATGCCAACAAATTAGACAACCTAGATGAAATGGACAAATTCCTAGAAATGCACAAACAACCTACAAGAATTACAAGAACTCAACAAACCAATCACATGTAAAGAGATTGAATCAGACATCAAAAATCTCCCAAAAAAGAAAAATCCAGGACCAGGTGGCTTCACAGGTGACTTCTACCAAGCATTTCAAGAACAATTAACACCAATCCTGTTTATACTCTTCCAAAAAATTGAAGAGGAGGGAAAATTACCCAACACATTTTATGAAGCCCACCTCACCCTAACACAAAAACTAGATAAAGGTACTGCAAGAAAAGAAAATTACAGACCAATCTTTCTAATGAACATAGATGCAAAAATTCTCAACAAAATACTTGCAAATCAAATCCAACAGTATATTAAAAGATTTATATGCCATGAGCAAGTGGGAGTTATTCCTGGTATGCAAAGGTGGTTCAACATAAGAAAAACAATTAACATAATGCAGCACATTAGCAAATTGAAGGAAGAAAAACACATGACTGGGATGCGGATGTGGCTCAGCCAGTTGGGTGCCTACCTACCACATGGGAGATCCCAGATTCGGGTCCCGGTGCCTCCTAAAGACGACGAGCAGACACCATACCTGCTGCAACGAGTTAGATGCCTCACCCGTTGCAACGAGCAGATGCCTAAACAAGCAGATGCCACAAACCAGTAGATGCCGCAGCCCGTGGGCAGTGGATGTGGCTCAGGCTGCTGGGCACTCGCTTCCCATGTGGGAAGTCCCAGGTTGGGTTCCCAGTGCCTCCTGGAGAAGGCAAGCAAACAATGAGCAGACAGACGAGAGAACCATCTGGGGGAAGGGGGGATAAATGAAAAATAAAAATAAAAAACACATGATCATCTCGATTAACACAGAAAAGGCACATAAAATCCAGCTTCCTTTCTTGATTAAAAAACACTTCAAAAGATAGGAATAGAAGGAAAGTTCCTCAATATGATAAAGGGCATATATGAAGAACCTACAGCCAACATCGTACTCAATGGGGAAAAGTTGAAAGCTTTCCCGCTAAGATTGGGAACGAGACAAGGATGCCCAATGTCACCACTGTCATCCAACATTGTACCACAAGTTCTAGCTAGAGCAATCAGACAAGAAAAAAAATTTTTAAAGGCATCCAAATAGGAAAAGAGAAAGTAAAACGCTCACTATTTGCAGCTGACATTATCCTATATTTAGAAAATTCTAAAATGTCTATGACAAAGCTACTTGACCTAATAAGTTCAGGAAAGTGGCTGGATATAAGATTAACACACAAAAATCAGCAATGTTTCTGTACACTAGTAATGAACAATCTGAGGAGGAAATCGGGGGGGGAGGAATTCCATTTACAATAGCAACAAAAAGACTCAAATACCTAGGAATCAATTTAACCAAAGATGTATAGGACCTATATTCAGAAAACTACAAAACAATGCTAAAAGAAATCAAAAACAACCTAAACAAATGGAAAGACATTCCATGTTCATGGATTGGAAGGCTAAATATCATGAAGATGTCAATCCTACTCAAGCTGATTTAGAAATTCAAGGCAATACCAATCAAAATTCCAACAGCCTACTTTACAGAAATAGAAATGGCAAATTACCAAACTTATCTGGAAAAGAAAGGGCACCCAAATAGGCACAAACATTCCAAAAAAGAAGAGTGATGTGGGAGGACTCTCACATCCTGACCTTGAAACATATTACAAAGTTACAGTGGTCAAAACAGCATGGTATTGGCATAAAGATAGACATTTGATCAATGAAATAGAATTGAGTCCAGAAATAGATCCTCACCACTACAGCCAACTGGTTTTTGACAAACCAAGCAAGTCCACGTTACTGGGACAAAACAGTCTCTTTAAAAAATGGTGCTGGGAAAATTGGATATCCATAATCAAAAGAATGAAAGAGGATCCCTATTTCACTCCCTATACAAGAATCCACTCAAAATGGATCAAACACCTAAATATAAAAGCCAGAACCATAAAACTACTATAAGAAAATGTAAAGAAACATCTTCAAGATATTGTAGAAGGTGGGGTTTCTTGGACTTTACACCCAAAGCATGAGAAAAAGAAAAAATAGATAAATAGGACCTCCTCAAAATTAAACATTTTTCCACCTCAAAGGACTTTGTCAAAAGGGTGAAAAGGCAGCCGACTCAAGGGGAGAAAACATTTGGAAATCACATAAAAATGGCAAAGAAACACATGAAAAAATGTTCAACATCACTAGCAATTAGGGAAATGCAAATCAAAGGCACAATGAGCTATCACTTCACACCTAAAGATGGAAAACTACAAGTGTTGGAGAGGATGTGGAGAGACAGGAATGCTTATTCACTGTTGGGGGAAATGTAGAATGGTACAGCCACTGTGGATGACTGTTTGGCAGTTCCTAAGGAAGTTGAATATAAATTTGCCATGAACAGACCTTTGCACACTGATGTTCATAGTGTTATTTACAACCGCCAAAAGAGGGAAATAATCCAGGTGTCCATCAACCGATGGACAAATTGTCATGCATACATATGATGGATTATTATGCAGCTGTAAGAAGAAATTAAGTCGTGAAGTATATGACAACATGGATGAACCTGGAGGACATAATATTGAGTGAAGCAAGCCAGACACAAAAGGACAAATACTGTATGACTGTACTATTGTGAACTAAATATATTGTGTAAACTCACGGAGTAAATAACTAGAATATAGTCACTTGAAAAAAGAATGAGGGTGGAAAATGGAAAGCTGAGGTTTAATCTGTGAGAATTGGTAAAATGTTGTTCATAAATATTTGGAAATAAATAGAAATGGTGAAAGCACATTGTATTAGTCAGCCAAAGGGGTGCTGATGCAAAATATCAGAAATCGGTTGGTCTTTATAAAGGGTTTTTATTTGGGGTAGAAGTCCACAGATACCAGGCCATAAAGCATAAGTTTCTTCCCTCACCAAAGTCCATTGCCACATGTTGGAGCAAGACAGCTGCCAATGTTTGCCAGGGTTCAGGCTTCTTGGGTTCCTCTCTTCCTGGGGCTGTGCTTCTCTCTGGGCTTAGTGCCTGTTTCCTCTACAAGGTCAGCTGTAGACTATGAGGCTCTCTAGGCTTTGCTTCTTTCCACAAGGCTAGCTGTGAACTCTTAGGCAAACGGCTCGTCTCTATCCCGGGGTCTTCTCTCCTTCCTCACCAGAACTCCAACATCAAAACTGCTCCCTCTGCCCTTTGCCTTGCTTTTTATATTTGATTCCCACCCCACCAAGGGATGGGGCTCAACACCCTACTGACGCGGCCCAATTAACACCCTAATCATAACTTAATCATGCCCAGATTAGCAGACCAGTTTATAAGCATGATCCAACATCTACTTTTGGAATTCATAATTACATCAAACTTCCAAACGGCTGCACACATCATAGTGTTTGTAACTAGCTGTGCTGTTAATATTATATGGGTATGACAGTGGTTGAAAGGGAAAGCCTAAGGTCATGTATATATTAGAAGAAAAGCTAAAAAAAGTAACATGGGACTGTACAGCATAGAGAAACCTCATGTGAAATTTGAGTATGGGTAATATTGCATATATTAGACTGTTTTTCTTTGAAACTGAACAAATGAACGTTAATGTTATAAGATGTTAATATCAGGGGAAAATACAATCAAAGCAAAATATGGACAGTATAGTAATATATTAATAATCTTCCATTAAAGGTTAAAAAAAAAAGTAACTATACTAAGTGAAAGAAACTAGACAAAAGGTATTACATATTGTTTGATTCCATCTATACAAAATATAAATACAAATAAATTAGAGAGACAGAAACAGAATATACAGCAGGGGAATCATAGAGAGATTGAGAAGTGATTATTAAGGGGTAGAGGATTTTTTATCTGTTTTTTGTTTATTATTATTATTGGAATAATGAAAATGCTCTAATAATGATTAAAGTGATGAATGTGCAACTATGTGATTATACCAAATACCACTGATTGAACACTCTGGATGGACTGTATGCTTTATTAATATGTATCAATAAAATAGATTTTTTAAAAACCTGGTATTACAGTATATCACAATGCAGACTAGACAAATCCAGTACTCATATTATTTCCAGAACACCAGGCAACAACTTCCCTGTGGATCAGAGAAATGCAATGTCCAGGTCCCCGACCTCCAGAGGGGCAAGGAGAGTGCCTGCACCAACCCAAAGTCTTGGTCCTGCAAAGTCAGGAAAACTCCTAATTCTGAGACAAAGAATTAAGAAACTTAGAATTTGCAGACCAGAGTCCCCGTCCACACACTCAGGGAGAGGGGGTGGCAGGAAGGAACATCTTCATTTATTAGTCGCAGGCTTTAAAGCCGGCTGTCTGCTCTGGGCTCTGTAGGTCATCATCAAAGGAGATAAAATAAGAGCCTTGGCAGGAAGTGGAGGCAGGATGTGGGAAACATGCAAATTCAAGTACAAATTTAAAATGTCTGCTTTATTTATTATGAAAGTCTGAGATTGGTCTCCGTTATAAAGTGTTCTGAATTTGAAAGTTAATTCTAGGAGAAAGAATTGCCCTTTAATATTCAGACATGTCCAAGGCCTTTTCATAGCCCAGGATAGAGCTTTAAATTTAAGCAACAGGAGTCACTGGGAAAGGAAGAATTAATCCTCCACAGCCCCACCGCCCACCCATCCCCTGCCTAACGAAATGACCTCATCTGTTTTCTCCTGGTAACTAAACTTCAAAACAAGTATTACATATACTCTCCATTAGGGAAAAAGAATAAAATCATTTTTAGCTTTATGTTCATTAGCTTCATAATTCATTCAACATTTAATGGATGCCTATCATATGCCACATACCATACCAGCACAGTTAGAAATGAGTAAGACACAGACCCTCCATCCAGGGACATAAGTAATTCCATTTTGTTCTTGGGAATAAATTTTCATGAGTGTGGTTTTATTTCTGGACTAATTTCCTAGACTCCTGCTGTGGGAAGGGACGGAGAAGGGTTGAGGCCAGCCTCGCCAGCAGTGTCCAGGCGGGTCAAACAGCCACACCAGACCCTCCCAGTAAGGCAGAGGTATCGCCATGGTGGGCAGCCACCACGTGGGTCCACACCGCTGGGCATCTGAGCCAGTCAGAGGTGCAGCCCGGGCTCAGGCGAGTTCAGGCTCCAGGCGGCCCTGGCCAGTGCTCCTGGGCCGTAGAGCGCTGCAGTACCTGAGCAAGGCTCTCTGGTGGCCCTTGGGTCTTCTCTCCTGCAGGCACGAGTCCCGGCCCTTCAGCTGTCCTCACCGTCCTGGGCTCGTGGGCACAGCGCCCACCGTGCCAGGGCCAGGAGGACAGTCCCTGCTCGCAACCCCTGGCCCTGCCGGCGGGGCAGCGCTTAAGGGCCTGCAGCAGGTCCCTTCATACTATGTCCCCTAGGGGGCAGTAGAGGGCAAAGGAGCACGCCAGCTGCCAGGGGCAGGGAAGAGCTTGGCTAGAAGGGGGGCCAGGCGGGGCTGTGCCTGCTCTTTTTTTAAAATTCGGGACCATCTTTCTTCAAGTCTCAGCTCCAACCTCACTCTCTGAGATGTTTCTTACACACCCTTAGATATAAATTAGGTCTCCATTCCTCCCTTTGCCCCCCCGCCCCACCTTTATTTGCCTGGGTAGCAGTTACAATTTGTAACTATGTATTTAATGGAGTCTTTATTTGTTTAACCTCTGTCACCTCCAATAGACTGTAAACTCAAGATCATTTAATCCAAAATGCAGTTGAATGTTTTTTAAAAAAGCAATATATGCGGATATTCTCACTGTCCTGATTTTGTGATAATCGGGGTAGGCTAAACATTCGCTATTAGAAACCACGCATGTGTCCCCAGACCTAGTTTTTCTCCCTAGGTCTGGTTTTTAGAATGCTGGTGATAAACTAAGCCTGATTTATATGACCATCCTGTATGGGAAATGACTGTAACTCTAGGTATCTTTGGTCAACCTTAAGACATATAGCAGGGGGACGGATATGGTTCAAATGGTTGGGCGTCTGTCTCCCATATGAAGGGACCTGGGCTCGATACCCAGGACCTCCCAGTAAAAATTTAAAAAAGAAAAATATAGAAGGCACGTGGGCCACCAGGCCCTGTGCATGGGTGCGCCGTCAGGCCCTGCAAGCGGGGTGAGCCCCCCAGACCCCATGCAAGGGAGCGCCGGCAGGCCCCGCAAGCAGGTGAGCTGTCAGGCCCCGTGCACGGGTGCACCGCCAGGCCCCATGAGCGGGTGAGCCCCCCAGGCCTTGTGCGTGGTATACCATCAGGCCCCGCAAGCGGGTGAGCTGCCAGGCCCCGTGCATGGGTGCACCATCAGGCCCCGCGAGCCACACAGCAAGATGATGACGTAACAGGAGAGTGACACAAGACGAGACGCGCCGAAAAACCAGGAACTAAGGTGGCGCAGGCAGTAGGACACCTCTCTCCCACATCGGAGTTTCCGAGGACTGAATCCCAGTGAAGGCAGGAGAAGGATGAGAAGAGAGGGCAGAAAATGGACACAGAGTTGCCCAGCGATTGGACACAGAAACAGCAAAAAACAGGGGCGGGGGGGATAGATAAAAGTAAATAAATAAATAAATCCTTAAAAAAA
>JAQZBX010060382.1:0-17318 GCA_029593785.1 Cabassous unicinctus | reverse complement strand
CACCACAGATAAGTTCTGGAGGAACAGGTACATGGGGATGTGAAGGCTCTGGTCCACGGAGATGATGACTATAATGATGGCATTTCCCATCAGGGTCACCAGATAAATAATCAGAAAGACCCCAAAGAGCTGCTCTTGGAGTTCAGGAATGTTAGAAAAGCCCAAGAGGATGAATTCCACAACAGAGCTTTGATTTTGCTTTTTCATTTCAGTAGTGGAGACTATATTATTGTCATGGACATAGTCTATAAATTATGAAATAATCCAGTAGCTGAGATTCCAAGTTTGAATTCACACCAGGAGTTCTTGGCAGAAGATGTAATGAAAAGAGGAGCAGATATAGCTCAAGTGGCTGAGCAATTTCTTCCCATATACGAGGTCCTGGGTTCAATCCCCAGTACATCCTAAAAGTAAAACGAAAAACAAAAAGCTAAAAAAAAATAGAAAAGAAAACAAACGACTTTCATTGGGGAGCAGATGTAGTTCAGTGGTTTAGTGACTGCTTCCCATGTATGAGGTCCTGGGTTCAACGCCCAGTACCTCCTAGGGAAAAAAAAGAAAAGATGTAATGAAGATCCCATCTTGACAGAACCTCAGGTTGGCATTTTGGAGAATGTCTAATTACTCGGATTCATGAATCTTTCAAATATGGTGCAAGAAGTGAAGAATTCTGGCTCAGAAATCTTGTCTGAAAAGTGCAAAATAATATCATAGTTCTATTGCCACTTCTACAGTTTGTAGTTTAAAATTTAACATATTCTCAAATCAAACATATATTTTATAACTTAGGTTCCATTCCTATAACATTGCTGTAGGTATCATACTATTTTTCTCAATTTTATAAGAATATGGAATTTAAGATGCCAAAATATGAAGTGTGAAAAAAGAGGCAAATGGAATAAAATATTATTGTAACAACCTAACAATTCAGTTTCAGCAAAGATACTATATACTTAAAATTCTTTATGAAGCTCAAAATGTCTATATGTTAGTTTGTTAAATGTGACAACATTGAAGAAAAACACAAAGGGGATTGAATTTTACATGTATCTGTCTTAAGTAATTTCAGAATTATATGAATTGTCTTCTAGCTTATAAATTTCGCCCTAATTTTATAAGGTGGAAATTGACCTGGCCAATTAATATTGGGATGTGAATAGTTAGGAAATTTCTAAGGCCAATACTCCATGGCCCACCCTATGACCATGAGAGTATAAATGTGACATTCAGAATTTCAGAAAATGCCCATTTTTTGGTCATTGTGAAACATGTGGTATGAGATTAAGTTCCTCACTGTCTTTCAAGCTCTCCCTCTCTGTCTCTCTGTCTCTGTCTCTTACTTTCTTCCCATCTAATCAAGAGTTTTATGTAATCATTAATTATTCAACAAACACTGACCATATTATGACCATAATACAAAAAATATTAGCCCTCTTTCTAATCCAGCACTGTCTAACTCTTGCCTCTTTTAACATGCTCTATTTTTTCCCAACTGATGCTAAAGATATAGATATACACATAGACACAAACATAAACATAGACATAGACATAGACATCAATATATACTCAGACTTCCTTGTGAGACTATAAGCCCCAGGAGGCCAAGGATTTAAGTTTTGTTCTTTACCATATTCACAATGCGTATAACAGTCTCTGACCCATAATAGACGTAAACCAATATTGGTTGAGTAAATATATACACATTTATATATAAATGAGGCAAATCCAGGCTCTACCTTTCAGGAATAATGTCTGAAAGAAGTAAAAACAGTACACAACACTATCGGGAAACAGAATTAATAACAAATGCTTTAGAAATTTAAATGAGGGAAAGATTACTTCTGAATGGGGAGAGAAGGTAGACAATAAAATTTACAGGAGGTCATGGGTGGAAGGGTCCTCTGGTGAAAGGGAAAAGACAAAAAGAAGAAGGCTGACTTGCTCTAGCAATAGTTAGTCAATGACACCTGACATTAGAATGGATCCTTCTGGCTTTGTGTGGTGCTTTGAAAATAAGCAGATATTTTACTGGGTGACATAAGGAAGTAAAGAGGCCAAAAGGGCATATCAAGGTGAAGACAGCTGATGTTGTTTCCAGTTCAGATCATTAGGACATCAGCCAAGAGAAGGCAAAATGATTTATCCCTAAATTTAACCATTGTCATATATGTATTCTAGTACCTTTAGTAACTGTAATAACTATATTTTGAGAGGTCAAAAACAATTCCCTTAAAATTAGTAAAATGGACTGTGGAAAACCAAATATTTAAAACCCATTTCTGGGAGTGGATGTGGCTCAATTGGGAGTTCCTGGGTTCAGTTTCCAGGGCCTCCTGAAAAAACAAAAAAATAAACAACAAACAAAACAAACAAAAAAACCAACTCAGGGAAGCTGATGTGGCTCAGTGGTTGCAATCCAGCTTCCCACATACAAGGTCCCGGATTCAATAAAAATAAATAAATAAATAAATAAATAAATAAATAACATTTCTAATGGAAAACAAAAAACGAATAACGTGTTCAGATCCAAACATTTAAAAGTAGATAGGTTTTGAATTTAGGAAATTTAGGCATATTTAAAAAATAGAAAACCTTTATAGGGCTGATTAAAAGTCCATATGCACCTCAAAGGACTTTGTCAAAAGGGTGAAAAGGCAGCCGACTCAATGGGAGAACATATTTGGTAATCACATATCTGATAAGGGTTTAACATCCATGATTTATAAGGAGATCATACAACTCAACAATAAAAAGACCAAGTATCTGATTTAAAAATGGACAAAAGACTTGAAAAGACAACTATTCAAAGAAGAAACACAAATGACAAAGAAACACATGAAAAAATGTTCAACATCACTAGCGATTAGGGAAATGCAAATCAAAACTACAATGAGACATCATTTCACACTGGCCGCTACTAAAAAGTCAGAAAACTGTAAATGTTGGAGAGGATGTGGAGAGATAGGAATGCTTATTCACTGTTGGTGGGAATGTAGAATGGTACAGCCACTGTGGAGCACTGTTTGGCAGTTCCTAAAGAAGTTGAATATAGACTTGCCATGGGACCCGGCAGTACCATTGCTAGGTATATACCCAAAAGTACTGGAAAAAAAACAAAAAAAAGTACTGAGAGCAGTGACATGAATAGATATCTGCACACCGATGTTCATAGCAGTGTTATTCATGATAGCCAAAAGTTGGAAACAACCCAGCTGATTATTGGATAAACAAACTGTGGAGTATACACACTATGGAATATTATGCAGTATTAAGAAGAAATGAAGTTATGAAACATATGACAACATGGGTGAACCTGGAGGATATTATGTTGAGTGAAGCAAGCCATCCACAAAAGGACAAATACTGTATGATTGCACTAAATATATTATGTGAAATATAAATATATTATTTGAAATATGAATATAAGTAGAATTGTATATATAAGACCATTGTTCGTTGAAGCTGAACAAATGTAAGTTAATACTACACAATGTTAATATCAGACAAAAAAACAACATTATACTAAGTGAAGGAGACCAGATACATAGTACTACATATTGTATGATTCCATTTATATGAAATGTAAATATAAATTAATTCATAAAGATGAAAGATGGTTATGTAGGCCTGTGGAAGGAATGTTAAGGGATTTGGAGTCTTTCTTTTTGGAGTAATGAAATTGTTCTAGAATTTTTAGGATGATGAATGTACAACATTGTGATTATACTAAAAGCCATTTCTTACACACTTTGGATAGAATAGCCAGAAACAGCAGCTATGTACAGTGGGGGAGCATAGAGAGATTGAGAGGTGAGGAATTTTCTTGTTTGTTTCTTTGTCTGTTTTTTTTTGTTTGTTTATTATTATGAATATTGAAATAATGAAAATGCTCTAATAATGATTGAAATGATAAATGCACAACTATGTGATTATAGTAAATACCATTGGAGGAATTGTATGCTTTATTAAAATGTGTCAATAAAATTGATTTTTTTTTTAAAAAGCCCATATGAAACTAAACCAAATTATGCCTTTATGAGTGAGTAAAGAGCAACTGACAAGTGCTCCATCTTCCCCTACAACTTATAAGCCCCTAATGCTGTCTTGATAACACATTGGCATGTAATGCTTTGGAATATCACTCTCTTCCTTATGTTTCACCCTTCTAATTGAAAAAGGTAGGGGTTGTACTTATTTACCAAGTTCTCTCTCACTTACAAACTTCTAAGATTTGATGATTCGTGAATGCATAATACTTATACCTCTTATTATTGCCCAAACTATACTCTGAAAACAAAAGAAAGAAAAATTCACTAGCATCAAAACTTAAAAATCTACTCATTTGAATGTTTCAGCTGTGTCTAGCTGCTTCCTGACCACGGAGGCATCACTTCAAGAGCTTTACCAATGATTAGTGAAGAAAACTGTAAATGGAAAGCCCAATAACAGGAACTAAAACAGTCTCTTCACTCACTTACCTTTTGACTCTGTCTCTTTGATTTTGATGCTATTTTATCAGACGTTTTACCTCTGCTTAAAACCCACCATCTTTTAAATACAACTCAGCGATTGAGTGCACGATTTGATAACATTAAATGGCTTTGAATCATATGCCCTGGAGAAGCCCTCCCTAGAGAATTCGCAATCATTTTATATAGATGTTCCCATAGTCTTGTGTAATCATTAAAGGGCCTTGGACTTGGCCCTCAGGTGTGAAAGCTCAATAGCACAAACTTGGAGCATGACTCCTTCATATTTCTATGGGGAATAAACACCTCTTCACACAAGAGACTCAATTCCACCATGACGTCTCCTAACAGGATGGTAAAGCAGAGGCTGGATAAATGGTAATGAGTAGGGAAAGAAGAGAAAGGAGGGAGGGGTAAGGGAGTGAGAAAAGCAGGTGCATCAGATTAGACAGAATGAACAGTTTGTGCGAAGGTGGGGAACAAGTTAAAGCAAATAGATAGAAGCTATTTGTAGAGAACGTGGATGCCACCTCACTTAAGAACTTTTTATCTATTAGTGGAATTATGGATCCACTGAAAATTTTTTGAGGAAAAAAATTAGTCACCTGTGATTTCCCAGAAAGAACTTTTAAATTTGGAGTCAGAAGATCTTCACTAAATGTGTAACTTTGAGCAGATCATTTAACTTCTTTGGTTCTATTACTTTCTCTGTAAAATAAAGATAAAGTTATCAATCTCTCCATGTAGATGTGAAAATCAGGAAACATGGACTCAGTCTAAACTAACTTAAACAATGAATGAGACTTATTAATCTGAAGTCCTGGCTTTATCCAGAACTAGGACAATGTGGATAGGACCTGGGTTCCATTTCTCTACTTCTCTTCTCTGCTTTGCTAGAGCCAGTTCCATTCTCAAGAAAGCACTTCCTTCCTGACAGCAATAAGGCTTCCAACAACACTTGGTAATACATCCTCTCTGATTTGCATCTAGTGGGAAATATACCAGTTATCCTAATAAGAAGTAAAGGAGTTTCATCACAGAATCCAATATAGGATGGGTTGGATTACATGCCCATCCGTGAACCAGTCTTGTGACCTGAAAAAGAAAGTAAAATTAATATCAAAATATCATTCAAAGTCAAAAGTCTTAATTTGAGAAGGAAGATATTTTTATAAATGTACAATCTATGAAGATTCAAAGGATTTGACAGAGTAACAAAAAATGAAACATATAAAATCAACACAGATGCAACAACAATCAAACTTTGGAGATTTTAATGCACCTTTCTCAAGGTGTGACAGAGCAAAGAAATATACATAAGAAGATGTGAATAATAAAATTTTGATTTATCCACGGTAATGAAAGAGGAAATATGAGACAGAAAGGACACGTTTACTCTGATAACTATACATTCTCCTCCCAAAATATCCATGGAATATTTCTAAAACTTGATTACATTCTTTGTCACAAAGAAAATCTCAGTAAATTTCAAATATTTGGCAATAATACAGACAACATTCTTTGCAATAAAACTTCAGAACAATAGCCAAAAAGAAAAAAGAAGACTAAAGTCTTAGAAATTTTTAAATGCTCTAAAACCTCTCTTACATTAAAGAGGAAGTCCAAAATAAAATACAGACTACTAAGAAATACATTTGTAAATAAAATAAACTCATGCTTACTTATTAATAGATCCAAAATGGAATTCCTGGTATTCTCCAAAAACCTGCTGTACTCTCAGCTTTCCCTATCTCAGATAATAGCAACATCAAGCATCATATCTCACAGGCCGAAAACTTTGCAGTTGTCCTTGAATCTATCCTTTCTCCCAGATCCATATCAAATCCATTAGCATATCCTGTGGCTCTACATTCAAAATACAGTATATCATGAATGTGAACATTCTCACAGCTTTTAGCGCTAACATCCTGCTCCAAGCTGCCATTGCCTCCCAATTGAATAATTGCAGTAGCCTCCAAACCATTCTCCCTGCTTCTGCCCTTGCCCTCTTTCAAAATCCTGCAATGTCTCCCTATCAGTTTATAAACTCATAAAAACAGACTAAAATATCTTTTCCATATTACTGTCTGGTCTCATCCCTTATTACGTCTCTTTGTTTACTCCTATTCAACCATGATAGCCTCCTCACTATTTCTTGAATCCACCAGGAATGTTTGCATCTCGTAGCCACTGCCTTTGTTTTTCCCTCAACCTGGAATATACCGTTCCATAAAACTAACTCCCTTACTTCCATTAAGTCTTTGCCCAAATGATCTCAGTGAGGTCTTCTCTGATACTCCTAGTTAAATTGATTCCTACACCCACTATTTTATATCACTCTATCTTACTGTATTTTTTCCACAATACCAGAAGCACATCTAAAACATAAGGATATAAAAAAGCTGAAAATAACATGGTGGAAAAATATATTCTAGTCAGATGCTAATCAGTGAAAATTTGTGTAATTATATTACAATCAGAAAAAGCAGATGGTAGAGCATAAAGCATCACTAGAGGTAAAGATGCCTTTCCATAAGGAGCAGAGGTTTAATTCTCAAAGAAGACATATCAATTCTAAATTTGTATGTATTTAATAAATGGCCTCCAACGTATGAGGTATAAATTGACAGAATCACAGGGAAATTTAAAAATTTCCACCATAAGGGGAGACTTTAACCTACCTCTTTAAGTAACTGATAGAAGAAATAAATAAAAAGCAGAAAGCAAATATAAACAACACTCTTAATGCACTTAGTTTAATGCACATATCGAGAAGGCTGTACCAATTGGGGGAAAAAAACATCCCTTTCAATCACATACAGAAATGTTCACAAATGGACAATATACTGGGCCATAAAGAAATTATCAACAACTGTTAAAGGATTTAAACCATAAAGTATGTTCTCTGACCACAATGCAATAATGTAAGAATCTAATAAAACATAAGTGAGAAATATCATTATGTTTAGAAATAAATAAATACATTTCTAAACAACCTGTGAGTCATGAGGTAATAAAAAAGAAAATTAAGGAGTATTTTGCATTAAACACTAATGAATCATATTATGCACATATTACACAAAGTAATTTGAAAATAATGAATTAAGTGTACACCTTAAGAAGTTAGATAAAAACAATGAAGTAAACTCAAGGAAAATAGAAATAGAAATTTGTTAATAAAGAAGCATAATTTAATGGTCAGAAAATAAAAATACATATAGAGAGAACAATAAATGCTTAAAGTTGGTTCTTTAAAAGGTCTGATAGATGATAAATCCTGATTAGACTGATTTAGAAAAAAAAGAAAAGGAATAAATAAACATGATCAAGAATTTTTTTTAAAGGGTATCACTATAGATCCTGCAGATATTATGAAAACATTATGCCATAAATTTGAAACTTTAGAGCATACATATCACTGTCAAAAAAAATAACAAAACTGAAACAAGAAGAGAAACCCTCAACAGTCAATAACTATTGAAGATACGAAATTGGTAATTAAAACCTTTACAGGAAAGGGAAGCACTATTCTAAATGGAATCATTAGTAAGTGCTTCATAACATTTAAAGAAGAAATGAATTCAATATTACAAAAAATTTTCATAAAGTAAAATAAAGTGTGGCTCAACATAAGAAAATCAATCAATATAATATGCCACATCAATAGAATGAAAGATTAAAATGACACGAGCATCTCAATTGACACAGAAAAGGCATTTGACAAAATCCAGCACCTTTTCTTTTTTTTTAATTTTTTTCTTTATTTTTAAAGAAGCTACAGATTACATAAATGTTACATAAATATAGGGAGTTCCCATACACTCATCTCCTCACCTTCCCACACTTTCCCCCATTAACAACATCTTTCATTAGTGTGGTACATTTGTTACAATTGATGAACACATATTGAAGCATTGCTATTAACCATGGTCTATAGTTTACATTATGGTTTACACTTCGCAATGCACCACTTTATATGTTTTTGACAAAATGTATAATGGCTTATTATCGTCATTGCAATATGTCCCAAAAAGGCCCCATATTACACTTATTCTTCCCTCTCCCTCCCCTCAGAACCCCTGGTGACCACTGTCTTTATATCAATGTTACAAGTTCTTCCATTACTAGAATAATAATAAATCTACTTTAGTCCATAATTGCATTCCCCCCTTATGTTTGTTTATACCTCAATCACAAGGATTTGGGGATGGTTATGCGCACTCTGCTTCCGATTGAGAGGAGGCTTCGAACAATGGGGCAGATGGATGCAACTATCTTGCTTCCAGTTGTAGATACTCTGTTTTGGGGATGGGTGTTGTCCATCATCCTTTTGTTAGTTGTCCTGGGCAAGTCTGATGAATTTGGAAAGTAGGTGTTTGTTGCAACTCTGCTGAGATTCAGGACTCAACTGGCATATGAACTTAAAGCCGGAAGATTTAATATCTGAAACATATATTTAAGGAGTATAGTGCTAATTATAGGTTCAAATAAAAGGGGCAGAAAAATCATGTATAGGAAAATTATAAATGAGTCTAAATGATACATTAGGGAGATGGGTTATCACATATTCCAAGGTAAGGTGCTCCGATGGGGTGCCAATTTCCTGGAGTGGTCTGGCCTGGCTGTAGGGTCTAGATGTCTCTAGAACCCTCAGGAGCAACCCTGCTTGAGGTACTGTTTACTGTGGCAGTCAGTGCGATCATTCTGAGATGTGCATAAACATAACCTCTGAAACGACCTTCCAACTCACTTTAAAATATCTTAGCCATAAAAACTCAATTATATTTAATATTTCCCCCTTTTTGTCTAGGCCTTTTTCCAAATGCATCAGTAGTGGGCATTTGGTAATAATCCTTCAGTGCCAGGGAGACTTATCCCTGGGAGTCAAGTCCCACACCAGGAGGAAGATAGTGAGTTTGTATGCTGAGTTTGGCTTAGAAAGAGGCCACATTTTAGCAACAAGGAGACATTCAGGAGGTACCTCTTAGGCAATATATATTACTTGGCTAAGTTGTAATTTCACAAGAACTAGGTTCATAAGTACAAGCATCAATATCACAGGCGTGGCATATTGGTCTGTCCTCCTTTGTTAGGCACTGTCCATGTCCTCTAGAGAATCTTGCCACTCTATTAGAGAATGTAGCAAGACTCCCCAGGATGGAAATTCAGTATCCCATCGGTTATGTGAGTCTCCACCCACCAAGACAACACCCCATGACCATGTGAATATATTCATATTCAATATAGGCATGCCCCAGGGGCACTCCTCCCCACACATCCCCCTACCACCAACACCCCACACTGTAATCCTTCCCTGTCACAGTTGCAACCCTTCTGCAATCCAAAACCTCCCCAAAAACAAAGCCGAAAAATAATAAAATAATATATAAATAAATAAATTTTTGCATTGTGCCTTTCATAATTGCAAGATCTGTTATCTTTTAAGTATATTGACAATTTCTTCTGTATGTTCCCCCAGTGTCTTTTTTTTTTTCACTTAATTTTCCAAGCAGTTTTAGATTACAGAAAAATCACATAGAAAATATATGTGATTCCTATATACCCCACTCCACCCCCACAACCTCCCCTACCAATAACATCCTACATGAGTATGACACATTTGTTACAAATGGTGAACAAATATTGAAGCATTGCTACAAACCATGGTCAATGGTTTACATTATGGTTTACATTTTGCAACGTACACTTTTACAGGTTCTGACAAAATGTTTAATGGCCTTTATCTATCAATGCGAGATGATGCAGAACAATTCCAATTCCCTCAAAATGCCCTATGTTCCACCCATTCTTCCCTCCCCCTCTCCTCAGAACCTATGATGACCACTAAGTTTCAATTTTTCAACAATGAGGTTCATAGTAACATGCATTAATGTTGAGGGCTTAACATACTGGTCTGTTTTCCTTTATTAGGCACTGCCTAAGTACTCAAGAGATTCTTGCCCCTGTAATTGAGAATGTAGCAGGACTCCCCAGGATGGGAATTTAGTATTTTCTTGTTTATTGTGAGGGTCTCCACCCACTGAGATGACACCCTATGACAAGATGAACACATTCATATTCCATAGAAGCATATCCCAGGTGCACCTTTTCCCACCTATCCCCCCACCACCAAAGCCCTGCACCAGTGACCTATCCTGCCATATTTGCCAAAAGAACATTCCAACAATTGTAGTTTCCACCACAGACCTACAAATCCCCAGAGTTCACCTGTTCCTTCCTCCAACCCTCCTCCCAGTTCTAGGGATAGTACAACTCAATCCTCACCAACCTGCTCACCCTCATATTCCAACACTCTTGGCCCCAATTACATCCCTGCACCACCATCACCCCCATCCACTGATAAACCATGGCTTTCCACCGTATCATGGGTTTTGCCCATATTAAGTATCAGCTTCCCCCACTCTACTCACTTTCTGTCTCCTGATAACCTATCTTCCAGACTTTAGCTCTGTGAGTCTGCTCAATAAACTTAAGTGATATCAGTGAGTCATGCAATATTAGTCCTTTAGTGACTGGCTTACTTCACTCATCATAGGGTCTTCAAGATTCATTCATGTTGTTGCATGTGTCAATACTTCATTTTTTTACAGCTGATTAATATTCCATTGTATGTATATACTACATTTTGCTTATCCATTCATCTGTTGATGGACACTTGGGTTACTTCCAACCTTTGGCAACAGTGAATAATGCCACTATGAACACTGGTGTGCATATATCTGTTCATGTCACTGCTTTCAATTTTTCTGGGTATGTATCTAGTAGCAGGATTGCTGGCTTATACGACAATTCTATAATTAGCTTCCTGAGGAACCACCAAATCAACCTCCACAATGGCTGCACCATTCTGCATTCCCACAGGAGTGGAGAAGGGTTCCTTTTCCTCCACATCCTCTCCAACACTTTATTTACATGTTTTTTTAATAGCCACCAGTCTAATAAGTGTAAGATATCTCACTGCAGTTTTGTTTTGCTTTTCCCTAATAGCTAGTGATGTTGAGTATCTTTTCATGTGCTTTTTAGCCATTTGTACTTCCTCCTTGGAAAAGTGTCTATTCAAATCTCTTGCCCATTTTTTAATGGGTTGGTTGTCCTTATTTTTGAGATGTGGGATTTCTTTATATATGCTGGATATTAGGCCCTTATCAGATAAGTGGTTCCCAAATATTTTCTCCCATTGAGTAGGCTGCCTTTTCACTTTCTTGAAAAACTCCTTTGAAGCACAAAAGTTTTTAATTTTGAGGAGGTCTCATTTATCTATTTTTTCTTTTGTTGCTCATCCTTTGGTTGTAAAATTTATGAAACCATTTCCTACTACAAGATCTCATATATGCTTCCCTATACTATCTGCTAGGAATTTTATGGTCTTGGCTCTTATATTTAGGTCTTTTATTCATCTTAAGTTAATTTTTGTATAGCACATGAGATAGTGATCCTCTCTCATTCTTTTGTATATGGATATCCAGTTCTCCCAGCACCATTTGTTGAAGAGGTCATTCTTCAGTCCCAGTTGAGTGGGCTTGGCCATCACTCTTTTTGATAAAAAGATTCAGAAAAGTAGAAATAGAATGAAACTTCCTCATCATGATAAAGGACATTTATGAAAAACCAACAGCCAGCATCATACTCAGTGGTTAAAGACTGAATGCTTTCCCCTTAACATCAGAAACAAGATGTCTCTATCACCATTGCTTTTCAATTGCTAGCCTGAGCAATTAGGCAAGAAAAAGAAATAAAAGGCATTCAAAATTGGAAAGGAAAAAGTAAAATTATAACAATTCACATATGGCATGATCCTATACATAGAAAATCTAGAAGAAACCACAAGAAAGTTACTAGAGCTAAAAAATGAATGCAACAAAATGGCAGGCCAAAAGATCAATACATCGAAAATCAGTGATGCTTCTAGTCACCAAAAATGAACAATATGAAAATGAAATCAAGAAAACAAATCCATTTCCAATAGCAACAAAAGAATAAAATATCTAGGCATAAACTTAACCAAGGATGTAAAGGACTTGTACACAGAAAACAACAAGTCATTACTGAAAGAATTCAAAGATGACCTAAATAAAGCAAAGATATTCCACACTCATGGATCAGAAGACTTAATATCATTAAGATATCAACACTATCCAAAGCAATTTACATATTTAATGCGATCCCATTCAAATTTCCAACAACCTTCTTCACAGAAATGGAAAAGCTAATCATCAAATTCATTTGGAAGAACAAGTGACCTGAATAGTCAAAACAATCTTCAAAAAAAGAACAAAGTTGGTTCTTCTTGATTTCAAAACTGATTACAAAGCTACAGTAATGAAACAGTGTGGTACTTGCACAAGGATAAGCATATAGACCACGGAATATAACTGAGAGTGCAGAAATAAACCCACATATCTATACCTAATTGATAGATAAATAGACAGATAGATAGATGGATTGATAGAGGAATAGAATGGTACAGTAAATGTGGCAAAATGTTAAAATTGGTGGATCTGGGTATCTGGGGTGTGTGTGTTGGAGTTCTCTGTATGGATTTTGTATCATTTTTGCAATAGTCCTTTAAGTTTGAAATTAGATCAAAATTAAAAGTTTAAGAAAAAAAGAATGCTTTAAGTACCTACTCTGTTCCAAGCACAGTGTTAAGCAGTGGTACATAGTGGTAAATAAATTTATACAGTCACTGTCCTCATAGAGCTTGTTATCCAGTGTGGCAATTGTCTGGTTTGCCAGAGCTGCTATCACAGATACCACACAATGGATTGGCTTTGAAAATGGGAATTTATTGGCTCGCATTTTCAGAGGTTAGAAGAGTTAATTCCTCCTTTCGTTTGTAGTGTTCCAGTACTGGCTTTCCTCATTCCTTGGGGTTCCTTGGATAGAAACCCTGCCTCACATCACATGGCAATGACCTCTATCTCTTCCGGGGTCAAACTGACTTCTGGCTTCCCCTGTGGCTTTCTCCAATTCTGGCTTCCAGTTTCATTTTCTGAAGCCTCCAGTAATATAGATAAGATCCACCCTAGTTCAGTTGACAACACTTTAACTAAAAATAACGTCTTCAAAAAGTCCTATTTAAAATGGGTTCTCTCCCACAGGGACCCAGATTAAGATTAAGATCATGTGTTTGTTAGCATACATAATTCAACCTACCATGGCACTCGAACATTAAACAAATCACACATTTAAATATTTGAAGAAAGCCTAAGCTAATAAGTCCCTATAATGGAAGGTCTCCAAAATGTACTTAATGTTAACTAGGTAAATATAAATGCAGAATCACAAAGAATATTAAAGCAGGACTTCATTTCTGATTCAAGTTATGTATTTCAAACTAGTACAAAGTCCACAGTGGGGAAAGATTAAACAGCAGCTTCTCTACCATCTCTAAGCCATGGATCTTGGGCTTAGAATCCCAGAGGGCACCTCATGACCAACTCCATGTTGGCAGAGAGACCCTTTGGACACTCCTAGAAGGTCCCATCCCAACTTAGGTGCTTTTCTTCATTCTCCCACTGTCCAAGAAGGGGGAATGGGTAGAAAAACTCAAAAAGCACAAAGATAACATGGCCTCAGAATAAAATATTTTTTAAAAACAATCAGGTTTCCCAAGGGGATATAGTCTTCCAACTTTAAAGTCTACAGTAACAACCTCTAAATCTCTAATTTGACTGGCTTAGCTTATCTGTCAAAGCGAAGCCATCCAAGCCATAAGTGTCTGCACAACAAATGTCATGGTTGATTTTATTTTAGAAGACAATTTTTTATCTTACAATGGTGGCCAAAGTTCGTATTTGAGAAGACAAGATTGCATTGAAAATAATGCTGACTACTTGGGAACCTGAGCAGGTCAGTTGCCAGGAAGTGTGTCCATTACATTTTCTTAATTCGTAACCACCTAACTGATTTCTCAGTTATTTTCAGAATGGTTTGATAAACCTACAGCTGATCTTTGAAAAAAAAAAAACAGGCTTTATGCTGTGAAGATTTACTTCTCTGAGGCACTTTATCCTGCCATGTTAAGAGTGCCTGCCCCTCCCAACATTACACTGCATTGCAACACTATTGTTTATCATGTCAGCAATCCAGTGCAAGTTGCCATTAAGGAAAAGAGAGCCCATTTTGCTCCGTGAGATAAAATGTAGATGAAGGAGTATGGAGAAAGTACAGTGTGTTCAGAGAGAGAATAATGGGGGAAGAGAGATTTGGGAGAGAGGGTCATGGAGGCCTTCTTGAGGAAATGACATTTTAAGGAGATCTGAAATAAGTAGTAGAAATTAGCCAGTTTAAAAATGTGGTGAGAAACATATGTCAAATGGAGATAAAGGCTTGTTTGCACAGCTCCAAGCCAGAATGAGGTAGTGACTTCATAAAACTGAAAGCAGACTTTGCACCAGAAAACCGTGCGTGAATGAGTGAGTGTGTGAGCAGAAAGTGGAGCATGAGATGGTAGGACGTGTAGGCAGGGCCCAAATTAACAAGGGCTTCATACCCCATTATAACATTTCTTTTAAATCCTAAATGCAGACATCATAAAATTTACATTGTTAAAAGGTTGCTTTTTTCCTTGTCCACATTGATGGTGTTTGGAAATCTTACTATTTTCTTCAGAACCAAGAAAGCATGATTTCATGTATCAGCCTTACTAGCTGGCATGAGATTAAAGTTGGTGCTGCCAGAATTGCTGCTTTTCAGAGTAGAATAGTAAACTGGATCCATGTAGTCTGGCTAACTATTGCACAAGTTATTACCAACTAGAGAATCAATGTACCTTGAATTCATCACATGCTCAGCCAAACCTCGCAGTTCAACCTTCTATTTAACAGCAGGGACAGAGACAAAGGTAAAGGCATGGCTTCAAAGGTCTTCCAAAGTGATCATCCAGTAAAGTGTGAATTCCTCAAGGGACTGAATTTCAGTCAGCTTTACATCCCTAGGGACAGTTACATTTAATAGTCAGTCTTTAAAACTTGTTGAACAAATGAAATAAAGAATAAGAACTTAAATTAAGCTGCATATTTGGCTTGGTTTTTAGGCTTTTCAATATGATCATTTTTCAAATGGCCTTTTTAAATTAGGTTCTTTAAGAACAATGTGTTGGAAATTTAAGGACACCAAGAGACAAAATTCAAACAATTTATTAATTTATTAATGTCTAGTTATTCCATACTAGAAAGAACATTATATAACATTCAAATATTAGCCAAATAGGTTGCAATCTTTTGATGATGAAATTTCATTTTTGCAAGTCCAATAAAGTTTTCACTGTTACTTATTTTTGGCCGATGTAGTCATAAATAAAAATGTTTTTTCCCACAATTGTATGATAGCTACAAATGGGAATAGAGTTTTAATCCCATTGTTATCATCCTTAGAGCAAAACTTAAGGACAGTAAGAACTCATGTGATATAGATTCAATAAGGTGATCCCTCTCTTTTCCCTGAAAATAATATTAAATTGGAAGAAAGCATGAAATGTATCAATGTTGCAAGATGCAAAAATATTCCTTCTGGGAAAGTACAGCACAGATAGTGATGTGACTCAAATATTATAGGAAATAGACACAATTAATTTATGACATTTGTTTTCCACTTATAGTGGTCTATAAGTAAAAAAAAAAAATACAGCACTACTATCTACTGAGATTTCAGGACAGTTTCCATGTTGTTTTATAGCCACAAATTTTGGGTAACTCTTCAGCACAATACCCAGAGAAGCCCAGTTTTCCATGATAATCTGTGTGAGTGCATCAACTAGAACCAGTTTGGTCTCACCAATAAACAGTTACACATTTTTATTCATTTGTGGAAGATTTTCACCCCACACGTAAAAAATGCATCTCCTCTATTTGTTCCTCTCTTGAGACTCTACCAAGTTTGCATAGCAGAGTGGGCTTTCAAGTCAGTCTGAAGTTGTTACAATCATTTGGAAAAATAATTTTGCAATAGCTTTTTTTTTTTAAAGATTTATTTATTTATTTATCCCCACCCCCTTGCTGCTTGTGTTTTACTGTGTCCATTCGCTGTGTGTTTCTTCCGTGTCTGCTTATCTCCCCCTTGCTGTGAGGTCCTGCTGCATCAGCCCACCGCGCTGCGCGGGCCGGCCTGCTCTCACAAGGAGGCCCCGGGAAGCGAACCCTGAGCCTCCCGCATGGTAAACGGGGGCTCTATCGATTGAGCCACACCCGCTTCCCTGCAATAGCTATTAACATCTCTACATGGACATACTCTTAATCCCCTCAGTCCCACTTTTAGATCTATCATACAGAAATAAAACATCGGTAGATGTGAACATATGTAACATTGAGCATTTTCTCAATAACAACAATCTAGTAAGAACCTGGCTGTCCATAATAGAGAAATAAGTATATAAACTGTTGTATCATGTGTTATCTATAAAAAACAAATTACAACAATGCCTTATTGAAGAGAGAGATACACCTGATATATTAACAAACTGGGAAAACTTAACAAATTGAACGTCCTCATCAAAAGAAAAACAATCGGTTCCACCAATTATTAAATTTAAATAAAGTACAGTTGGTCAGTGACAAAATATCACATGGCTTCTCATCACAGTCAGACTATATGTAAAAGCATTTTTCTTTGCCATAATTTCATCAAAGCTCTTTTCATCTCACTGTTTCTCAAGCTGTAGATCAGTGGATTCAGCAGAGGTGTTAGCAATGTGTAAGCCAGTGACATCAGTTTCTTGGTTTCTGGGGAGTAGCCAGATTTGGGTTGTAAATAAGTCATATTGGCTGTGCCATAGAAGAGGGTAACAGATGTGAGATGAGAGGCACAGGTGGAAAAGGCCTTTTGCCT
>JAQZBX010060381.1:0-17312 GCA_029593785.1 Cabassous unicinctus | reverse complement strand
GGTCACTGTCAGGCCGGCTGGGGAGGTGGAGGAAGTCCCAGGAGACACGCGTGAGGCCTGACCGCCTCTCTCCTCTCCACCCGTGCTCAGCTCCAGGAGGTCCAGGGACCCCCTTTCCTCCCTGGCTATACATGATGGGTCTGTCCCACCTGGTTATGAGTTGGGATGGGTGACGGGCCACTATGTGCATCTGTGAGGGATCTCCCTCCCTCCCTGCCCTCCCAGTTAGCCGGAGAAGCCTTGACCAATGTCCCTGAGCGTGAAGGCAGGGGCAAGGCCACGGCCAACCCTGTACAGAGTCTGACACGGTCTACACGAATACGCGGCAGAATCACGCAGCATCCATGGTCCCTCCCTCCAAGGCTGGTGGTCTAATGGGGAAACAGCCTGCTGCATCTTTACTTGTCTGGTTGTCTACATACTGTACTAGAGAAATGGGAAGAATATTGTGGGAAACGTGAAGGAGGGGCTGATTGTGTCTGGAGGAATCAGGAAGGCTGCATGGAGGAAGTGGCATCTAAGCTGGGTCTTAAAAGATGTTCTAGGAAGAGGGAACAGCATGTGCAAATGCATGGAACTATAAAAGGGCATGGTGAATTCAAGAAACAGTGGGAAAAGATTCAGCAGGTCCAAAAATACCAAGAGATGCTACACAGACACACAAAGATGCCCCCCAGAGAAGGCAACCTCACCTGGCCAGTGAGCGCGCCCCATGGCTTCCTCCACAGTGGACAGACCTGTGCTAGCACAGGAGCTGGTGATCTGACTGAGGAGAAAAGCAGCGGGACCCTCCGCCTCCTCACCTCGAAGCTTCTCACGCAGCGCAGCGGCGATTTGCGCACACAGTTCCATGTCCCTGCACGTGCTGTTCTTCGGCCAGAACAACCTGCCCACTTCGCCCCCAACCCCTGACAAACTCCTACCCCTCCTTCAATCCCGGCTCGGGCCTCTCCTCCTCTGTCCCACCGTCCCCCGTTACAGCACAGACATGGTGCCACTGCCACCGCCCGGGAGCCCCAGGGAGGAGGAGAGATGTAAGCCCTGCCTGGAGAAGCCAACCCGGCTGTGCTATTCCAAACATGTCATAGAAAAGCTTTATCAGACCCATTCAATCACCCTCTTCCTCCTCTTCCTCTTACAAGGGCTACTTAAGACATGTGCTGGGCAGGCTTGAACAAATGGGAATAGAAATTCAAGTCACTTTACCACCCAATCTGAAGTTCATTCACCCTCATGTTGATTCACTTATCAACCTTCACCGAGTGCCTTCCAGGAACCAGGAAAACGGCCACGCGGCAGAATCCCACCGCGCCCATCGTCCCTCCCTCCAAAGCCGGTGGTCTAATGGGGAAACAGCCTGCTGCATCTTAGGTTGTCTGTCTGGTCATCTACATACTGTTATAGAGAAATGGAAGGAATGTTATAGGAAACAGATGAAGGACGGGCTGATTGTGTCTGGAGGAATCAGAGAAGGCTGCACGGAGGAAGTGGCATCTAAGCTGGGTCTTAAAGAATGGAGAGAAAGGGAGAGATGTTTCAGGAAGATGGAACAGCATGTGCAAATGCAGTGAGGTACAAAAGGGCATGAAGAAACTGTGAGAAAAGGTTCAACATGTCTGAAACATAACTTGGGGCCAGGCTTTGAAGGGCCTCGCGGGTGGCTGTAAGCTGCTGGGAGCTATTGGTGTCTGATTTGTAGGAAGTTCACTCCAGCTCTGGGTGGAGGCTGGACCATTGCAAAGCGTATAAGGCGCTGTGCTGGGCACAGCTCAGAGGACTCTTGTATATGAGGACTGACCCAGCAGGAGCTTGTTTTACTTTAAAGGGCTCGTGAAGACAGACTGGACACACAGGGTTGGGGAAACCTAATCCAAGCCCCCAAAGCAGGGATAGCATAGATAGCACCACTGCCCTCTCCCCTGCCCGCAGCAGGCACTGCTAATCCATCCCAGCACCATTCCCTGCTGAGTCTGGACTTGGCTGCAGAAAACTTCCTAACACAGACCTCCAGGTAGGCACCACCATGGGCTCCAGGTAGCCCATGAGATGAAGCCTATTTGCCATTCTTGCCGGGAAATAAAACCTAATATTGGGAAGCAGATGTGGCTCAAGTGGTTGGGCTCCCATTTACCATATGGGAGGCACCGGGTTCGATTCCCGGGGCCTCCTGGTAAAGGCATGCTGGCCCGCACGGTGCAGTGAGCTGACAGCTCGCACAGCACGGTGAGCTGACGGCCCGTGTGGCGCAGTGAACTGGTGCAGCAAGATGATGCAACAAAGGGAGACAAGATAATGCAACAAAGGGAGACGAGCAGACACAGAAAAATGCACAGCAAAATGGACACAGCGAGCACAAGCAGCAAGGGGGGATTAATAAATGAATAAAATAAATCTTTAAAAAAAAAAACATAATATTGGCATTAGTCCAAACCAAGCAGCATCAGTTAGTTAAATTTAATGTAAAGGTTCCTGAGAATTAGCATTCAAAATAATTCAAGAAGTTGAGGGGGAAGAATCGAGTTCATCAGCTTGAGAAAGTACTATTTTTCAAAAACGGACCTCAGGATTCATTTTCCCACAAAGCAGCAGAACCACACAGTGATCACCGTAAACCTGTCAGTCTCTCCACCATACACTTGGAAATTATAAGCAATTTTCAAGGCCTTGTCACTGCCAGGTTTTGCCTTCCAATTTCCGCTTTTGCCTGCAGGAGGAGAAGGAAGTTGCAGAGCCCAGTGTAAACAAAAAAAAAAAAAAAACCCATCTAGTTAGGTTCCTGATGGGGTGGGGCAGCAATATTCCTAGTCTGGCCCAACAAAATCAGGTGCCCCTGGCTGGGAAAGAGGTGGGACTCGTCCTGGCCACCTCCCAGCCCCTCTCCCAGTCAGGAATTCCATTGTGAAAGCAGGACTCAGCTCTCTGGAAGATCCAGGCTCTGTGCTCTGGCCGCCAGTCCCCGTGGCCTTTGGCAAGCAAAAGGGACAAGCAAATACCACGTTGGAATTTCGATCCTCCCTCCCCTGCACTTGACCTTTGCCCAGGGACTGCCTGCCTTTCTCACACCTCTCACCCTTCACCCAAGAAGCAGAAGGGAAGTGGTACTGGCCCCACTCTGGAACAGGCTGCAAGGTGCCGTTGAGAAGGGGTCCCATCCCATCTCTCTTTGCAGCCTCTCCCTTCCCTCACAGGGCCCCACAGACAACTACCAATCTGCACAAAGTCCCGGGCAGCTAGAACTGGGTGCAAACAGGCTGAGAGCCCATTCCCAAGCTAGCGCTAGGAACCCAGCTCCCCCACGGGTGAGTCTGAAGTCCCCTAATTCACCGAGGAAGGTACTATCACCAGACACCGCCCCAACCCAGCAGGCAGAGCCCCATCTCAGGGTAGAAGCCTCATCCCTTACTGACATTAAAGCTGTAAAAGACCCTTGGGAGGGCCCTCCCAGACCAGGCTGAGGTCCCAACCAACTCTAGGCTGAGACCGTAACCCGAGCCTCAGCTCCCTCTCTCTTCTGCAAAATGGGGAATCTTGTACTGACTTCACAGGTTTGTTGGGAAGATTAAAGACCCTGTATGCGGAGAGCCACCTAACAGGGCCCCTGGCACACGGTGGGGGCTCAACACTCCACAGCTGCCGCTTGGGCCTCGGCTCACTGTCTCCAGGGGTCTCCTGGTGAAAGAAGCTGGACGTCCACCTTGACGGCCCTCTTGGCCTGGGGGAGGGCAAGAGGCTCCAGCCATGGCTCATTCTTATCAGATGGCAGGAGGTTGCTGTGAACTGAGCAGGAACGCCTGAAGAAGCCCCTGAGGAGCAGAGGGGTAGTCAAACCTCCAGCCCACGGTCACCCCACCAGCCCATTCCTGCAGGATTCAGACTGGACTGACCTGGCTGAGCATCCCTCCTGCTTTACCTCTGGGTCAGTGGTCCTAATGAAGCCCATTCACTGCCCCTGCCCCCCACCCCAGCTCCTGAACTCCCTGGACTCCTGACGGGGTTGGATTCGTCCTGGTGTGGTCAGGTCGGCCCCAGCACCTGGCAGCCACTCAGGGAGATCCCACACCACCTACCAATCCCTGCATCCCTGTCTCACGCAGCGCAGGCTGGACACTCCTGGAGAAAGGCACAAAAGTAGGGCAGTCATACACCCGTTACTTTCCTTCCTTCTTTCCTGCTTCTGCCCAGACTCAAGAGAGAAGACCCACAGTCCCTGGGAAAGGGGTTCCCGGGTACGCCCCCAAGCACTCTCTGTGATGATTTGGACCCGAGGCCTATGCTGCCCTCACAGGCACTGAGCAGGGATGGCCAAAGAAAATGTGTGGCCCAGGGTGGCAAATAATCCCCTGGATTCAGAGATCAGAGGGCACCTGGGTGCTCACCTTAACCTCTCCACCACTGCCCCCCAAACAATTCAACTCTGGCCCCAACTTGCAAGTGATCCCAGCAAAGCAAAAGCCCTTCATAGGGTTGTCTCCAACCCTGTTTAGGGACCATCCTGTGCTCTTAGCACATGTCCCTGAGAGAACACGTCACACCCCAAACAATCTTCCAACTTCCTAGACCTTGCCCTAAAAGGAACTCAGGTGAGCATAATTCTCCCAGCATATTTGATTTCCAGTGGGGTGTTTGTGTCCTGTGCAGATGGAGCTCCAGGCCATTGCCCAGCTGCCTGGCCCTTGATATTGCCGAGGTACCAAAGCCCAGATCATTCCCTTCCTAGAAACCCACAGACCCACGAATGCCAGCGACTGCTCAGACAAGACCTGGTCAGCCCCCAGGCCATAGCAGGCTGCTAAAAGGGAAAGGCTGTCTCCAGAACCAAGCACGGAGGCATCCAGAACAGCTAGGCTCCTGTCTCTCTGCCACAAATATTGAAGGAACTAGTGGCTCCCACCCAGCTTCCTTGGCAGCATGTCAAAAGATATGGGGACCCTGGGCAAGATACATAGAGACATGGTACATTAGCAGTCAGAAATAGTAGTATTGCTAATATCACCAATAGTGCCAGGCCCTGAGCTCTCACCAAATATTCAACATCACATTTTATTCAACCTGTGAGTTAGGTATTATTATCCCCATTTTACAGCTGAGGAAACCAAAGCTCAGAGAAGATAGGTGACTATGTAGACCCATAAATGGAGAAACCGGGATACATACCCAAGTTTGTCTGAACCCACATCCTGTCACGCCGATCACCAGAGCCCTCTGGTTGTGGACACCAGGCCTGGCCCTGCCACTTCCTGACCCTGCAAGCCCTGAGTCAGCCTTCCCACCCCTCTCTGCTTCATCAATTGTAAAATGTCAGAGGACGATGTCCTCGCCTGCCCCACATGCCAGGACTGCTGTAGGCTTCAACAGAGAGGGAGGTGAGAAAAGCACTGTGCAAACTGCAAAGGGCTGTGGCACCCCAGCCTTCCCCAGCATCCCTGTCAACACAGAGCGAACTCCTCGTGGAGAATACACCCTCCCTCTCCGCTCCTCTCTGCTCCTGGCTTCCCTGGAAGGCACTGGTTCCTCTTCTCCTTGGAAAAGCTTTCTGAAATAATTAAGGTCAATGTTGAGCCCCTGTGTTGCCAACTTCAAGCACCTGGAACCCTGAGTCCTGACGTTCCTTCATTCTCATCTGACCCTGTGGGATCCAGAAGAATCCCATCCATAAAACGTGAAGCCAGGCTGCCCAGGGCCCCAATGAGGGGAAAGGCCTTGACTTTTCCCATGTGAACACGTGACACAAGATATGAAAATAGAAATGGATAGAACTCCACCCATTGCTGGTTAGCTCACTCCCTCGCTGAGCTAAAAAGGAGACCAAACTTTTAAGACCAGGGCAGGATCAACAATGAATTGGCTTGTGGGGAGGAAAAGAGATGGCATTTTCTTGAGCTAAAGGGGCTAAAAATAGTGTGAGGTTCTCCAAGAGGCTGAAGTGGTGCTTCAAAATGTGGCTTTGAAGCATTTATTTCAACAGCTATTGGCATGCTCAAAGCCATTTGCAGTGACAGTTGCTCACCCAGTTCCCAGGAGCAACGGAGCCAGGAGAGAGCTGCAGCCCCGGCCTCATCCCTGACGGCTCTCCTGGGCAGTGCTCCTCCCCGAAGGGCCCCCTCCTCTGAGTTCCAGCGACTCCTCCCAGCAGCATGTCCCAAACTTTTTCACCAAAGCACCACCAACAGCAGAGGAAAATTTGCAACCCATTGGGGGCGGGGGGGAGTTGAAATCCAAGGCTTGCCTACAGATACCACTACCAGTATGGGATTTCTTCAGAATCTCAGTTTTTTCCTAAGAATTCATGAAAAACCTCACTCTACCCAAAAAAAAAAAAAAAATTATATATATATATATATACATACCCAAATTTGTTTTACTGTTTAAAAATCAGTGGTTGGATATATGTTATCAGAATAAAAATCAAACATAGCACTGGACAACACAAAGAGTAAAGTCCAATGTAAACTATAGGTTATATAGTTAATAATATAATTATAGCAATATTGTTTCATCAGTTATAACAAAGGTACCAAACTATAGCAAAATGTTAATAATAGGGAAAACTATGTGAGTATGAGGGGGGATATTGGAGCTCTGTACTAGCTGCATGATTTTTCTGTAAACCTATAACTGTCCTAATTTTAAAAAATGAGGGAAAAAAGCATTAGTCATAAAAAAGAAAATCAGTTGTTCCCACCAAAATTAGGACATGGGAGGAGGGAGGCAGGGGATGGTCAACAAAGCCGTCCTTCCAAGGAAAGGCACGACAGGCTACACCCCAGCCGAGCAGTTAAGGGGGTTCAGAGCCATGTGGCCTGGGGCAAGCCAATCAGCTGCTTGGTTACCCCGTCTTTAAAATGGGTATAATAGCGTCATAAGGTTTTTAGGGTGATTAAGTGAATTGCTCTGTGCAAAGTGCTTCACATAGTGCCTACTTCCTACCACGTGTTCAATAAATATTGGATATTAAGCTGAGACCTGAAGAATGGATGGATGCAGGGGTGGCGGGGGGGTGGGGGGAAGAAAGAAGAGGGGAACACTGTGTTCCAAACAGAAGGAACAACATGTTTGAGAAGACTTATTCAATACATATTTGTTGAATGAATGAATTCCTTAAAGGAAGTGGGAGTAAAGCAGTCTTGATAAGCCACGCCCTTCATCGATTGTCCCCTGGTGTATGCATATGTGGCATAGACTGGCACCTGAGCAGGCACCCCCCTCCCCAGGCGAGCCTGCTGCATTTTTCTAACCAGAGTGGAAGGGAATCTTAAGGGCAGGGATCGAGTCTTTCCCCTCTTGAGCCAGAGCAGACCACAAGGACCTACTCTATGATTCCCCAAGGGTGACCAGTTCATCCCTCACCTCCCTCTTTCTGCTCTTTCACCACCACTTCCATCCTGGGGAAAGATCAAGCTCATTGGAGAGATGCAGGTGCCCTTCCTCGTAGAAGAACCTGAGAAACACGGGCTGGGGGCAAGGAGGCCTGGGCTTGGGGTCAGAACCCTGCACTCGAGTCTTAGCTCTGCCAGCTGGCAGCCATGTCACCTTGGCTGAGCTCACTGGGCCCCATGAGGAGCAGGTTTTGGGGGTGTTGAGGCAGTATGGTGACCCACCACCTCTGGTCACACAAGACTCAGATCCTGGAATTCAGGACTTCAAAGCTAAAACCAGGAAAGTTCCAGGCAAACAGGGACGAGTTGGTCACCCCATGAGGCAACCCCAGGGAGACCATCCCCATGGCCAGCCTTGCTCCTCCCCTCCCACATTCTGCCCCCTCCTCCTCCCAGACCCGAGTCACAAGTCAGCACAGAGCAGCAGCCAAGTCCTTCAGCTTCCCGCTGACCCCTGAGACCGTGTCCACACAGGAGGAGGGAGGAAGAGGAAGGACAAGCCTTTGTCATTGCCTCCAGTCCCCATTTCCACACTGGAGGCTGGCGTCGGTCAGCTGTTTGAGGTGGGAGGCCTCAGAGACGCCCAGAGAATCCATGTAGGGCCAAAACCAGGGGAGGCTGGTCCACGCTGCTTTCCAAGAGGTTGGGGTGATGGAATTTGTGACCCCTGGTGGCACTGAGCCCATGGCTCCTCCCCGCCGGAGCTAAGTGTGCTGGTCAAGCTGCTGCTGGCCAGCTAGCCCAAGAGTGGACCAGAGGCTGCAGGAGAGCGGGTCCAGACAGGCCCCAACCCCACCCACCCTGGGAAATCCAGGAGAGCCCCCAGGGGCTCTGCTCAGAGCCCCATGGGGAGCCCCGCCTGAGAGATCCCAGCAAGCTCCCCTGCCGTCCCATCAGAGGGACATCTTGTGTTTTCAATTACCAGTCCCCATCTACGTCCCGGTTCGGGCTCGAATGCCAGGCTATATTAGGTCATGCTGAGCCAGGCCTGTTGTGCTTTCTCATTAGCCACATCACATCGTATTTTTAGGGGCAGCCAAGACTGAGACAATGCCAGAGGGCTGGTTTTCTTCTGAGGCCCCAAATGCCACCTCCATAAAATATCAGGCTTGGAGGCCTAAGGATTCAGTAGTTCCTATCACATTCTGAAAAGAACCAGCTGAGACCAGGATAAGCCTCTGGATAAATGAGGCAAGAGAGAACCTGGTGACTCAGTCCATTTTTTCCAGCCACTTCAGGCACCTACACTCAGCACCCCAAGCCCAACTGGGCTCCTGGTTTCCCATGGCCAAAATCCCAAGACTCTTATGGAGACCAAACAGCCCTGCTGGGAGAAGCCTTTCCCACCCCCTCCCTCGGCAGACCCACAGCGCTTCGGTGTGAGGTTCTCGGGCTCCGCCATCAGCCATGTCCATCAGCACAACAGCATAGAGCACTGCGGTTTTCAAAATGCTTCCTTACCTGAAGTCTCACTGCATTTACCTGTGAGGGTGGATGGTAGGATACCCATTTTACAGATGACGAGGTTGAGGTGGGGAAAGGGGTAGAGCCATGCTCAAGTCATAGAGATGGCCAGTGGGAGGATCAGGGCCTGTTGCTGTGGCCCCAGGGGCTTGTATCAGGGCCCAGACCCAGCTGCCTCTACATGGCCACACACGTGGTAACCAAGAGGGAGCTGTTGTGCATTGGTTTCCTCTCCCCAAAGATGACTGCTCATTCTTGGAAGCAAGAAGTCCTGGCATCTCAGGCCTCTGGACTCAGCTCTCTCCCCAGCCTCCCATACCCAGGGCAGGCAGCACCCACAGGGCTGGAGGCAGGACAGGGAGCAGAGAGGAAGCGCTTTCTGGGATTTTTCACTTGTTCTCTGCCCCCTATTCCTGTCCAGTCTTAAAATCAGCCTCTCTATCTCTTTCTCTCTCATACACACACACACATGTGCACATGCACACATGCACATAGGCAAGACAGGGATCTCAGTATCCAAGAAGCCCCCAAACCATCTCAGGTGGGGGAGAGGGGTCTACTCCTCTGCTGAGCTGCAAGTTTCTCCCCCTGTCAACTGAGCATGGTGGCCTGTGGGCAGAGTGGTTCCCAGGGAGGCGCAGCTGGCAGGCAGGGGGAGGCATCAGGGATAAAGACCCATTTCAGTGCAGCTGCTTTTAGAACAGGGCTGGGGTCTTCAAGATTCCTCCATGGGTGAGATCTGAGGAAGAGGCTGCAGGCAAAGGAAGACGCAGGACCGGCTCCAGATGCTGTCCATTCTCTCTAGGCAGGAAGGGCAAGGGCGAGCCTGCTGCCCACAACTCTTTGGCCACTGGCCCCTCCATGTCACTCACACCCCATGGTGTGGGAGGGCAGGGCCCTGTTGGGGTTGAATCTTGTCCCCCACAAGAGGCATATTTAGGTCCAACCCCTGGTCTGTGGGTGTGAACCCATCTGGAACCAGGACCTTTGAAAATGTTATTCGTTAAGGGGTGCCCAAAATAAATGAGGGTAGGTCTTAATCCAAAATGGCTGCAATTCTTATCTGCAAAGAAATTGGATTGGAAAACAGAAGAAGCAGCCATGAGGAGCAGTCAGAAGCTGGAAGTCAACAGAGCCAGGAAGAGAAAGGAGAAGGCTCCCCTGTGTGCATTGCCATGTGATGGAAAGGCCAAGGAGCCCCAAAGATTGCTGGCCACCCAGAAGATACTGACCCGAGGAGGAAGCCAGCCCTCTTGCCTTTGAAATCCAGAGCCAGGAAGTTCCTGCTGTTAAGCCAACCCATTGTATGGTCTTTGTTTTAGCAGCTAGGAAACTAAAACAGGCTCCAATCAAAGGGCCGATTTACCCGAGTGGCTGCGGCTGCTTCTGCTTCCAAGTCTCCAGCTCCACCTCAAGCCATGAATCCCGGTTCAGCCTGTTGAGGACTCAGTGCCGCTGTGGCAGAGCCAAAGGGGCACATGGCACGAACACATCTCGTACCATGGAGAAGGGGGTTAGCTTCTTCCCACTCTGGCTACTTCCCCTCTCTCCGGGCCATCCCTCCCGCACCTACCCTCCCCCACCCAACTCTCCTCCCACACCCAAACCCTTCCCTCCCACCCCATGGCAGCCAAAGCCCTGGGTAATCAGGATGATGCCAAAGGCAGGACACTGTGCTAGACCAGGTGGAAAGGGAGCAAGGTCGGTACACAGAGGGGTGAAGCATAGTCTTGGCCCACCCAATGGTTTCAGACTAGTTAAAGGGCCGTGGGAGGAGGGAACTTAAATAGACAAAATAATAATAACAACAAAATAATAATAAGGCAAGTTGAGGATCCGGACACATCTTCCCACTTAGTATAATTAAGCAATTAAGCAGCCCAGAGAGATCATAGATGGGAAAAGAATATGGGGAGTTGGTGACACTGCAACTGAACTTGGAAAAAAGAAAGCTATGTGGTCTTCAGATATTCCTCTCTTCCTCAAATCACACAGCCTGTAAAGAGCATACTCTTGGCCAAATGCTGCTCCTTCAATTTTCACTGGATCATGTTCACACACAGCTGACTTACAAAGATTATAGGGGGAGCGGATGTAACTCAAGTGATTGAGCACCTGCTTCCCTGTATGAGGTCCCGGGTTCGATCCCTGGTACCTCCTCAAAACAAACAAACAAAGATTATGGGCATGTTTAGGGATCAATGTCCAGTCACCATTGCATAGATTTGAAGGTGGAACTTTCATAAGGCTGTCAAAAGAAGCAGAAGGTAAGTGCAGAAAGCTGCCAGCTCAAAGGACCTCATCTGGTTTCATTTCTTGCCAAGTATTTTGCAGAAGAAGTCCTAAAAACCCAACACACAAAAATGCATGCACATTCCAACAACCTCTGAAACCATTGCCTAGAAGGTTTAGCCATGAAATAAACCACTGGGTGGCAACAACTCCTGTCGGGAACAGTCAGGATTTGGGCTACAAACTCAGTTACCTTTAATGATGATGACTGCGTTGTGCTATTTGCCTGGCCAGGAAGTTGTGAGCACCTAACTTTCTTCCCCATTTGGAAATAAATGAAGGGTGACCTGGGCCTGGGGACTGAAAGCCCAGATGACCAGGAGTCTTCCACCTCCTACCAAATAGAATAAAAGAATCCCAGGAATCACGGTATGACTAAAAGCTCCTCCTAACTGATCCAAGAAGTTGTACCAAGCAACCCTAGATGCAATGGCTGCCATAGCACAGCATGTGGATTGTGGCTTTCTGACCTTAAGCAATGGACCTGAGACAAGTTCAAAGGACTATTTAAGGCTGTAAGAAACCAAGAGCAATATCACCACAGTTTGAATCAGAGAGTTGATCATGATGTGAGGGCCAAGAAGCCCCTGACGAAAGGAGGAAAACAGCTAAGCTCACTTCAAACTCATATGGCCTTGAGGATATTGATGTGGTGACTTTGACCAAAAGGTCACAGGGGTGTTTCTGTCTGGACTTTCTGGGTTGCAAGTGACAGAAAACCAAACTCAGAATGGCTTAATTAAAGAAAGTCTTATGAAATTAAAAAAAAAAAAACAAAGTGTCTAGAGGTAGGTCTCACTTCAGACACATCTGTATTAAGGGCTCAATATATGTCATTAAGACTCTATTTCTTTCCCTCTTTTAGGGCTCTCCTGTCTACTGTGGTGGCTCTAGGTGGTGGGTGGACACAGCTGGTCCAGCGGAAAAGAACACATGCCTCTCTCCCAACAATTCCAGCAAAAGACTTCCACCTTCTCGTTGGCTCTGACTGATTCAGGAGTGGGACCATGACCTAATCACTGTGGTCAGGGTGGGAAACCCACTGATGGACAATTGACTTGGGCCCAGCTCATATGGCCACCCTGGAGCCTGTACTAAGCATATGGGCTGAGGGTAGGAAGGGAGAAGTACCCAAACATAGATGGGGAAGGGGGGCTTTTGCCAGAATAGGGAATGGATGCTGGGGGGCAATGCACAAATGTTCACCACAGGGCCTATAACAATTGGATTGATTTTTTTCTTAAAGTTTCTATCATACACATGACCTTGATGAGCTACAGATGGAAACCAATCCCACCAACAACAACTCCATTCCCTCTGTCCCAGGGCAGGGGAGATTTCTGGAAGTGCTGTATGAAAGCTGAGAATATACAGAAGGGAAAACAAAGTGCCCAACACGACAAAGTTCTGGAGGTGGAACCTACCAAAGACCTCCATGTCTACATCTTTTTTCCATTTTATTCCAATGGTCCTCCCCCCACTCATGGGAAGTGCCCAGGCCCCACCTGCAAAGCTAGACCAGCTGAGTAGGCATCATGCATGCTCCCCTGACAGAAGGGCCCCAGGGACTGGATCAAACTGGCAGAAGCACACCCAAGACATCCTCCATGGTGTGGCTGAGCGAGAAAGTGAGGTATCACTATCAGGGAGCAATATCACCATTACTATCATCATCATCAACATCATCGTCACTGAGAGGAGCCAAGGCCCAGAAGAAGACGACAGCATGTTGAAGAAGTGGCATGTGATCATGGGCAAATGATTCAGGCCCACCCATAAGGTCAGAATGATGATGTACATCTCCCTATGGGACTGTGAAAGACTGTGTGAGAAAGCAGATGTGAATGGGGGCTGGGCAAACCATAAAATCTCCTGCATATGAGGTGTTAGTAGATATACCTAATTAGTAGAATAACCAGGCTCTGGCCTGGGCCTGGGTACTACAGTCCTGGGATGGCCCCACAGGGCTCAGCTGCCAGGACCAAAGCAGACTGCCAGCCCGCCGCCAAAGTCTACACATCCCGACTCCCACATCCTGCTCCCCAGCCACCACGCTACACATTGGCAGTACAGAAGCACGTGGCATCCACTGCCTCCCGCACCCTGACACTGATTCAGCCAGGTACATCCTGGCTCCTCAAGCAGCCTTAAGGCTCCCCGAGGGCAGGGCAGGCCCTAACTTCTGCTGACTCCTGCAGGGAAGGGCCATTGCACAGAAGGGTCCTCTAGGGTTTATCAGCAACTCATCACCACATCCAGTAGCAAACTAGAATTCATGTTGGATGTACCTGGCCTCAGACCAAGAGTCAGGGGGTAGAGTGGGCTCAAGGGACTCAGCCGGCTTTTCTGGGTCTCCAGACCCTCATCAGTACAGCGCGGTCGTTGATAACGTCTGAGAACACTTCTGGCTGGAAAACTGGGGTTTGGCTATAGAATCACAATGAGGGGCAAGTATATGCTACTTTATCTATCATTCCCCCCTCCAGCCCCCTAGAACAGCAGAGACTGAACCCAAAAAGGAGAAGGAGGCTGTGCCTGTGCCCAGGCTGGAAAGAGGATGCTCACCCCCTCCCACCCCACCCTCTTGGCGGGAGCAGATCTGGCAAGATGCACTTTGGGCCACAGAGCCCGTGGCTTTTGATGCCCAACCAAAGTTACAAAGAACAGGAGATTCAGCAGCAAGGACAGGCTTTCTTGGACCAGTTTGGGATCAGACAACATGGAAGGGAGCTGTGGGGTGAGGGCCCTGTGTCATCAACCCCTGTTTAGGCTCTGATCCTCGTGCTGCCCTATGGCCTCCTCAAATCCCCTCCCCCACCGCACACCTTTGCTGGCCCCTCAGCAATGAGCAAACAGTTCACTGTGAACACAGAAACCCAGCATCCAAGCCTGGGCCCCAGGCCCCAACCATCCTTGAGATTTTGCTGCTGTTCTTTGGGTAGGGACAGCGGGGGCTGTCCTCATCGAGTACACATCCCCCTTTTCCAGGGAGCAGGGCCTTTGAGGCTGTAGGCAAGCAAATGCTTCCCCAGCAGACAGAGCAGAAGAGAGTCACCAGCGAGCAGCGTTTGTGTCTGCCCCAGTGTCTGGGACACCCAGCCAGGCTCCTGGGGGCCTGCCAGACTGGCCTATTGTCTGGCACTGTTTGCCTTGAGGCCATGGGTGCCCAGGGGTGAGGAGGAAGAGAAAAGGCTGGGCTGGGGGAGGGGAACAGGACACAGCATCAGAGCAGGCAGCCAGCCTGGGTGCTGGAGGCTGTGAGACTGGGTTACAAAGCCCCCAGGCAGGGGCCGAGAGCCCAGGGCCTACCCACCCTCCTGGGTCCAGGCCCAGGTGACCCAAGAATGGCGGGAACTCCTTCCCACCATTCAACCAACCCCTCAGAACCCCTGTCTTCCCCTCCCAGGGCCCTCAGCGCCCAGATCACTTCTCAGGGCTCTCTGTCCCCGGTCCCCTCCCCCTCACCCCCCCCCTTTCATCCCAATCAAAGAAATTAAGGAAGATTAGGGAAGGCCAAAGAGGAGATGCTGCCCAGAGGATGCAGAAACGCCTGGAGGAGAGCCGGAACCTCCTCCAGGGGGGCTCCCCGAGCACCGTGACACAGGTGGCGGGGTTTGCAGCCTGGCCTTCTCCAAACCACCACCTGTCACTTGTTTGCCCCTCACACCTGGTTCCTTGAGGAATGTCTCTTCATCGATGCTGCAGCCGACTACACACTTATACTGTATAATTATCACACTCCGGTTTTTACCTGAACATGGCAGCGTGGGTCCGTGAGACCCGGAGTAAGCCACTTCCTCTTGGACCTGCCTCATCTGTCTGAGGGAGGGTTGGCTTCCTCCACCTCTAAAGGCCGTAATCGTAGGATGAGGGCCTCCCGCCCCCTAAACAGTGGGGTAGAACTTGATATTATGGAAATACCAGAAGGATGTGTGCCTTTGGCAGGCGACAATTCGAGCCTCTAATATGTGGTCCTACTTAGGTGTCTATACCACACTTGGTGCGTACAGCACACTCCAGGCATACACCACATGTTGCATATTACCACACTTTCAGGTATGTTACACATTCTGGAGTGCATTCCATACTGTGGGATACATGCACATTTGGGATTTATCCCATACCTTGTATACAGGGCAGTCTTTGCAAAGAGACCTCATTGCTGGGCGCATTCTGCAAAGTGTTGATGCCGATGGCTCTGGAAATGTAAGCTCTGTGGTTAAGAGTACCAGCCTGAGACCAGACAGCTGGATACAAATGCCCTTTCACCACTGACTTGCTGTTAACCTTGAGTAAATCACTTGCCTTCTGAGACTGTTTCTTCACTTGTAAAATGGGAATAATAGGACTTACCTCACAGGGTTCTTGGGAAATTTAAATGAGACCGTGCATGTAAGGGGCTGACCACAGCGTCCAGTAGATAAGAAACACTTGGTAAATGGTAACTTTGTCATTACTCTTGCTGTTATAACACACATTTATTTTTAATTTTAAAAAATACATAAAATGAGATGCTCCCAGGGCCTTAAAGTTTTTGAAAACTCAAATAACAGACAGGACCATTTAATTCATTTTTATTTCACATTTGATCTGTAAACCTTTAATTTTTTAAAAAAAGCCACTATCCTTAGCAACATGTGCTGACATTGGTTTTTCTTTAGTGAAATAAGAGCACAGGCCTTAGAGTCTCTAAAACGCCTCTGTAAACATGAGCGCCCCGCCCTCCTGCCCCGACTTTGGGAATTCATCAATGACATAAACTCAACCAGAAAAGCAGAGGTGGGGGTGGGGGGATAACACTTTTGATACCTAAGAGCTCTTGGGGCAGGAACTGTACAGTTTGGCAGGCCCATTTGTCTTTTCAAACTGTTTACATTGGCCAAATTGCATCAGGTTCGTTTCTTCCACATAATTTCCACTCCTGTGTCTGGAAACAGCGGTGAAAAGGTTTCCCCGACGTCAGCGCTTTCAGGGAGGGAGGGGCTCACATACATACAAGCGAGAAACACACACCTTCTTCAAGCAGTGACCCCGGAGGTAAGGAGGGGGCAACTGGGTGAAGACGGCTTTAAAGTGCCTTGTTGGGGTGAGGGGTGCATCGGAGGATAATGGCTTTACACACAGGACCCAGGCAAGGCAGAAAGCTTCATCCACTTCTGTCTTGAGCCGTCATTGTAGTATTTACATAGGAAAAGGCAATTATGCTGTTAGGCACAGGGAAAAACTGGACAGAAACCTTCCGTCATCAGGAAATCTTGAAGCAAGTCCAGCTCCAAGGGACAGTCACCAGTTGCTGGTGAAAAGGACACAGAGGGACATAATAACACTAGAAAAGGGCCTGCATTGCAAAGGGGCTGGGTCTGAACCAGAGACACGGTGTGTGCCTCAAGGGCCTCTCCCACGGCCAAGATTCCAGCTCAAAACCACTGCTAACCGACATCTGGGAACCCGGCGTGGACTATCAAAAATAGTGCATATTTACAGTGGGGTGGTGGGGAGGACGGGCAGGGCTGCCGGAGCAGCGCTTGTTTAAAAACCGAGCGTCGTGGGGGTTGGCAACCGCCAGCCATCAACCCTTCGCGAGCGAGCGCCCTCTGGGGTCCAGTGACGCCCCGAAGAGCCGCGGGAGCCGGACTCGGGGGGAGAGTGAAAAGGTCTTTAGGAAACAATACTGATCAGGGGCGGCCCCAGCACCCGGCAAGATCACCCTGGGGCAGGAGCGGCCCTCCCAGCAACTGGGGCGCGCGTGGCCCTCCCAGGAGGCCCTGTCCACGGCAGGGAAGAGCAGATGCCAGAAGGAGGCCGCGGAGCTAACCCGAAGGCAGGAGACGCAGAGCCGGCAGGCCCCGGGTTCGGAGCGCTCGGGCTGTGCGGACGCGGCCCTGGGGCCCCGCTGCCCGCGGTCAGCGTGAGTGTGGCAGCCGGGCGCGGGCCCCGCGCTCACACCATCCGCTTCCTGTCCCCGCGGCAGAGGATCTTCTTGAAGGCCCGGCGGAAGTCGTGGTTGAAGATGGTGTAGATGACCGGGTTCAGCGAGCTGTTGCAGTAGCCGAACCAGAAGAAGAACTTGAAGAGCGTGCGCGGCACGGAGCAGCCGACGGCCGTGAGCGTGTAGGTGAAGAAGAAGGGGAACCAGCACACCACGAACACGCCGATGACCACGGCCAGCACGAACGTGAA
>JAQZBX010060380.1:0-17322 GCA_029593785.1 Cabassous unicinctus | reverse complement strand
AGCCTGACTTAGTGGCTGGACATCAAATACTGCTTGGGGGGAGTCAGATACACTCGTGTCTTGCCTCTATAATGTTGTCATTGCTCAGAAGGTAGAGAAATGGCAACCGTAGCTGTCCTTCTGATTTGATTCTGACCATGAACAAGAACGAGGTGGTGATGTGATGAAATGCTTAGGTGAAAGAGACGACATGAACCTGGCATTTATAATGGCCACGGAAATAAAGGCCATGCCCAGAGACTGTCCCTAGACTGTAGGAAGACTGATTTGGGGAAGTATGATTGCACGATTAGGGATTCCAGAAGGAAAAATGGTCCGTGGCAGGTGACATTCTGAAAACTGAAGCTCTACATTTTTATCCACGACTTGGATGGGACCTGGAGTAAGAGAGCTTATCAAATTAGTCAATGACAGGCTGTGATGGGCAGCTCCTATAAAAGACAGAATATTCAAAATGATATCAAAGACTGGAATGCTGGGTTTAAACCAACAAGATGAAATTAAACAGGGGCAGATGGGAAGTCACATTTAGATTGCAGAAATTAATTGCTCAAGTTCAGGGGCGGGAGAGATCTGACTTGGCAGCAGATCCCGAGAAAAAGATCTGAGGGGTTTAATCGTGCACAGGCTTCATGGGAGCTGATAGGGTAATGGAATGGAGTTGCTCAAAACAAAATGGTACCGTGAGAAGCACAGGGTCCAGGGTGTGTTCTCTCTGGTCATTCTGTGCTCATTTCTGGTCATGCCATTAGAACCACTTTTGAATGTACAATTCAGTGGCATTAATTATATTCACAATATTGTGCTACCATCATACTATCTACTTCCAAAATTTTTCATCACCCCAAACAGAAACTCTGTAGCCATTAACCAGTAACTCCCCATCCCCTACTTCCCCCAGCCCCTGGTAACCTCCAACCTTCTCTCTCTCTCTATGTATTTGCTTATTCTACCTGTTACATATAAGTAAAATCATAAAATATTTGTCTTTTCGTGTCTGGCTTATTTCATTCAACATGATGTCTTCAAGGTTCATCCATGTTGCAGCATATACCAGAACTTCATTTCTTTTTTAACCACCGAATAATATTCCATCATTTGGGTATGCCACGTTTTGTTTATCCATTCATCTGTTGGTGGGCACTTGCTTTGCTTCCACCTTTTGGTTACTGTGACTAAATACTGCTATGAACGTTGGTGTACAAATACCTGTTTGAGTCCCTGTTTTCAATTCTTTGGGGTATATGCCTAGAAGTGGCATTGCTGGGTCATATGGTAATTATATGTTTAATTTTTTAAAGAACCTGGACCTGGATTTCAAAGGGGAAACTGAACTACAGTGTGCTCAATGGAGGGCAACTGGCATCAGGAGAGGGTTGGGGAACCCAGCCATACAAGGGTTGGTGCAAGGAGCTTGTCTGTTTAGAGAAGGAGAAAACCCTGGGGGAGAGGGATCCACAGTGGTCAACTGCAGAAGCAGCAGGACTTCCTGTAGAAGAGAACACAGCTCGTCAGCCTGGGAGAACCAGAAGACCCTGTGAGAAGTAGAGAAAGCTGGATTTTTTTTAGAATGAGCATCTTCCCAGCCAGATGGGTTCTAGTGAAACAGACTTCTGTTCCAGCTCTGGCTGGCAATCCTGCTGTCCGGAATGCTGTTGGGGGACTCTTGCCCCAGAGACAGATGCTTGACTCAGAAGAATGATTGACCTGGCAGTGTATCTCTGTGGCTCTGAGGCCTCCTTTCCTGACTGCTCTAGAGCAGTGGCTCTCAAAGTAAGGTCCCTGACTAGCAGCATTAGCACTACCCAGAACTAGTTAGGAAGCAAATTCTTGGAGTACCCCCGAGACCTACTAAATCAGCAACTTCCATGGTGGGCCCAGCAGTCAGGGTTTTAACAAGCCCGCAGGTTATTCTCATGCATGCTCAAGTTTGAGACTTGGCTGTAGAGCACACTGGCCATTCTTTTTTTCACTGAACGTTTGTGGCACTTATTTGGAACTCATAACATGCAGCCCTTTACAGGGGAAGCAGTGCAGTATGTTGGAATGATTATAGGTCTGTGGATAAAACAGACTTCAGTGCAAACCCAGCCTGACTGATTTTTAGTTGTGGGTTTTATGTAAGTTCCTTTCTTTGATCCTTTTTATTTTTCCTGTAGGATGAGGGAAGTTTTGGAAAGGATTAAATGAGGTAGCTTAGCTCACACAGATGTGCACTGTTAGTATAAAGGTAAACAGGGAGTTATCTTCTCCATGGCATCGAGTTGCCTGTCCTACCAAATACAGAATACTGTCTTCCCAATGAGCTCACCTGGAGCCACTTAAAAAGAAGCCTGGTTCTAGCTCCAACTTAGGAGTTGGTTAACTCTTAGGCTGCCTGTTTCATCCCTCCCTGGACAATGGAGAGCCAGAGCAGTTTTCCTTCCCACCCCTTTGTCCCCCACTCTGTCCATGTGAGCGTGAGTGGGTTCACCCCTTTAGTGGACCTGAGCCTGGCCAAACTGGATCTTCAGGAGTCTGTGAGTCTAGACTCCCTGCCCCTCTGTGTGCAGTTGTGTTTGTTAAGCTGTCAGTTAAAGGTCTTGGGCTAAAAACATCTCGTGGTAGCCTCTAACTTTGAATGGGTAAGAAGCCTGAGTTGCTGGTGTCCAGTCAGGTGGGGAATGCAAGTGGGTCGCTCTTGGAGCCTCAGGATGCTAGAGTCACCTCTGTGAGTCCTATGGTCAGCTGGTGGATTCTTGGGTTCCTCAGAGACAGAGAGCTTCTCCCTCCCTACACATTTGGCCCATTAGAATTGTTGGGCAACATTGTCTAATAGAGAGTTCTTATATTTCTCTCAAGTCTGTTTCTTTCCCTGAGGGCTCCATCTCTTCTCCATGTGACTGTCCCAAGGAAACCCAGTCACTCTTCCTGCCATAACTTTGTGTGTGTCCACATTTAGTTTTATTGAAACAAGGCAGCCTGTACATTTTAACATCTTTAAACTGAGCATTGTTTTTACTTTCCCATGAGTCAACAAGAAAAACAATGAGCTTTTTATAACAAAAAAATTTAAAGCTCTACAAAAGTAGAGAGAATAATACAATGAACCCCTGTGGACCCATCACTCAGCTGAAATAGTGATCATCATTTTACCAATCTTGTTTCATCTCATACCCCCTTCCCCTCTTTTTCTTGGCTGGGATGTTTTAAAGTACACTGTAGATATGTCATAAAAGGAAAGAAAATGGAATGAAAAATACAATAGAGAGTGTCATTTCCAAATAAGAGCCTTTAAATACTTTAAGTTATTCTCCATCAGGTGACAGGGCTCCAGTCACTGTTAGGAGAGGCTTTTACTTTATTTTATTTTTTTAACAAATAAATTTTATTGGTACATATTAACAAAGCATAAATCCATTCAAAGTGTACAATCAGTGGTATTCAGTATAATCACATAGTTGTGCATTCTTCAGTCATTTTTAGAGCATTTTCATTTTTCCAGTAATAATAATAATAAAAAACAAAAACCAACCAAACAAACAAAACTCATCACCCCTCAGTCTCTCTATGCTTCCCCTTCCATACATAGCTGCTATTCTGTTTCTTTCTCTCTAGTATATTTGTATTTATATTTTGTAAAACAGCCTTATATATGCAATATCGCCCATATTCATACTTTATATGAGGTTTCACTATGCTATACAGTCCCATGTTACAGTTTTTTAGCTTTCCTTCTAGTAAGATACATGTCCTTAGACTTTCCCTTTCAACCACTGTCATAGCTCTGCTAGTCACAAACACCATGATGTGCTCTCACCATTTCCATTCATTTCCAAAGATTTACAACCTTTTAACCAATTCTGCACTGAATAACCCTCAGCTTTCCAATTCTCTACCCTCCTTCTATTTTCTGTTAACCTATATTCTAATAATTAATTCCATGAGTTTACATAATATATTTAGTTCATAATTGCACAATCATACAGTATTTGTCCTTTTGTGTCTGGCTTGCTTCACTCAACATAATGTCCTCCAGGTTCATCCATGATGTCATATGCTTCACGAATTTACTTCTTACAGCTGCATAATATTCCATCATATGTATACACTACAATTTGTTTATCTATTCATCAGTTGATGGACACCTGGGTTGTTTCCAACTTTTGGCAATGGTGAGTAATGCCGCTATGAACATCAGCGTGCAGATGTCTGTTCGTGTCACTGCTCTCAGTTCTTCTGGGTATATACTTAGTAATGGTATTGCTGGGTCATATGGCAAGTCTATATTCAACTTCCTTAGGAACTGCCAAACAGTCCTTCACAGTGGCTGTACCATTCTACATTCCCACCAATAGTGAATAAGAGTTCCTATCTCTCCACATCCTCTCCAACACTTGTAGTTCTCTGTCTTTTTAATAGTGGCCAGTCTAATAGGTGTGAAATGATATCTCATTATAGTTTTGATTTGTGTTTCCCTAATCGCTAGTGATATTGAACATTTTTTCATGTGTTTCTTTGCCATTTGTATTTCTTTTTTGTACAATTTTATTTTCAAGTCTTTTGCCCATTTTTTAATCAGGTAGTTTGTCTTTTTATTGTATGATATCTTTATTTATCATGGATATTAAACCCTTAACAGATATGTGATTGCCAAATATTTTCTCGCATTGTGTCGGCTAGCTTTTCACCCTTTTGAACAAGTCCTTTGAGTTGCAAAAGTGTTTAATTTTGAGGAAGTGCCATGTATCTCTTTTTTCTTTTTTAAAGAAGTTTTTTTTTTAAAGATTTATTTATTTAGTTGATCCATTTTAAACCCCCTCTTCCCCATTTTGCTGTTTTTTTGTGTGTGTCCATTCTCTGGGCAATTCTCTGTGTCTGTTTCATCTCTTCTCCTCCTCCTCCTCCAGTCTTCGATCCTGGAGACCTCCAATGTAGGAGAGAGATGTTCTGCCATCTGCGCCACCTCTGCTCCTGGTTTTCGGAGCTTTCGGAGCATCTCGTCTTGTCTCTCTCCTTTTACGTCATCATCTTGCTGCATGGCGGCTCCGCGGCTCACCGGCACACAGAGCCGCCTGGCAGCTCACTCTTTTTTCTTTTGTTGCTTGTACTTTGGGTGTAAGGTTTAAGAAACTACTTCCTACCCAAGATGTTGAAGATGTTTTCTTACATTTTTTTCTAGGAGTTTTATGGTTGTCACTTTTATATTTAGGTCCTTGAACCATTTTGAGTTAATTTTTGCCTAAGGTGTGAGATAGGGGTCCTCTTTCTTTCTTTTGGATATGCCTGCCATAACTTTTCAAACATATGAAGCCAGTCTGCTTCCCACCTCTTCCTCACTTATCATTATTCATCTTTTGACTTTTCATCTCTGGTTACTAGACTCTGAAAATCCTTCACTTGTCTTAAATTGAGTTTGCCAGGACTATATCAGGCCCTCCAGGTGAGGCAGGTGGGGCCTGATCAGCACATCTTCCTCACTCCAGGTACCACACCTTTTATTAACCCAGCCTCAATTCTGACCTGGCTATTTTTGGTAGCTACATAGCGCTGTAACTAACCCCCTGCCCCCAAGTCTTTTTTTAACACAAATTGTTACTAAGCCCCATCTTCCCAATTTTGTCCCTGTGCTATAGCCTTTTGGTTTTGTGTTGGTACTTTACATTTTTCCCTAGTTCATTTCATCTCATTTAAGTTCAGTCCATCTCTCCAGCTGATAAGATATTTTGCATCGTGTCTCTGTCATCTAATATATTTTCTTTCTCTATCAGCTTCAAACACTTCCTGCATATTGATTCAAGGAATTTATAAAATATTGAATGGGGTGGTATGGGGCTCAAGCCCTGTGGCATGGCCCTAGAGATTTCCCTCCAAGGGGCCTCAATCCATTGGTACAATTGTGCGGCTAACCACATATCCCACTAATTCTTCCACCTTCTAGCTTTCTTTCTCTCACTTGTACACAAGAATTTCATGAAGAGTTTGTCAAATGTTTTCCTCAAACACGGGCAAACCCCATTTTGCTCATCTACCAGCCTGGTGACCCTGTCAAGTAAGAGATGAGCTTTGCCTGACAAGACTTTATTACTGAACACATGCTGTCTTCTCGAGATTGCAGCTGCCTTTTCTGAGCACCCACCAACCATCGTTTATAGTCTCCTCAGGAAGTCTTCTCAGGCGGCTCATCCAGTTTATCTCTCCGTGGTTTGCCAAAACCATCTTAGACCCCTTTCTGGAAGTGAGGACTGTGTTGCCTGCCTGAGGCGTCCCAGCCCCCTTAGTGCTTGCCAGGATCTTTTCAGGTTTCCTCCAAGGTCCCCACAGCTGTCCCTTTGCCTCATTTGCATGTTCCCCCAGTTCCCTGGGAAGTGCATCTGGGCCAAGTGGCTTGAACTCATTCAGAGCAGCTGGAGCTTTTGTGGTCTTTTCAGCAGCCTCAGGCTTGGGCCGCCTCTGCCCAGAGCTCTTCTCATACTTTTCTTTCCATAGAATCACAAACCCTGATGAAGAAGACAGGAGCCAGCCTGGAGACAGAGGCTGTAGGTTTGTCAGAGAAGTCCCCCAAACCTGTGCACATCATCCTAGTCCCCTTTCGGCATCCTCCCCCCACTCCAGCCCCTCTCTTTCCCCAAATTTCTGCCATTCCTCAAGTCTTCTCTTCTTTTCATTCTTGTTCTGTGACTCTGGTGTGCGTGTGCACACGGCAGGTGGAGTAAGTGCATAAATGAAGGTGTGGTGAGTTCTTCAAGAGGCTGGACTGACAAGGGTGGGGGGTAGCATGAAGTGGGCTGGATTGGGGCCAGAGGAGGGGGGCACTAGATGCTGACGGCCTCAGCTGCTCCACAGAGGAGACCGGCTTGGAAGGCAGCCTGGAATGGTAGGAAAAGCCTGGAGTCACACAGACCTGGGTTTCAATCCTGGCTCTGCTATTTATTCATAGGGTAACTGGGCAACTTCTCCTCTCTAAGGCTCAGTTTCCTCATCTGTGAAATGGCCATAATAAGTACATCAGAGGGTTGTTGTGGGAATTGAATTATATGAGCACCTTTTTGTAAAAAAGTGCCTGGGCCCTTTGCAGAGTGGATGGGTGAGCTGGAACCTGGTGTGCTGGGGAGAGGAGGCAAGTGTGGAGAGTGGAGTAGAGGCCGCCTCACAGACCCAGCCCAGGCATGTGGATGAGGGCCAGGCTGCCTTGATGCCCTTGGAATGGAGAAGCAGCAGCATGTCTAAGAGAGATGGGGGAAGATGTGTTGTGAGGATTTCCTAGACTTTACTGAGTGCTTACATAGAGCCTTAAGAGTAGGTACGATTTTATTACCGCCCTTTTACAGATGGGGTGACTGAGACATGGAGGTTTTAAGTAAGCAGAAAGCCAATCCCTTGCAGAGCCCAGCTTCCAGCTGCCCCCCAGCTCTCTCCTCCACCCGACTGGCATGCTTTTCCGTTCCCCATTAGCCTTCACCCCTCACACTCCTGTCCCTGGCTCCATCCACAGGATCTTATATGGAAACCTGTTTTCACACCATCTCCTTCTCTAAGAACACTTCTCAGGGCCATCTCCCCCCTGAAGCCCCAACTCATATCCATCTCAGTGCTCCCTACTCCCTCCAGCCATCTGTACAGGGAAGGATTCAAGTTAGATTACAGGGGAAATAAAAACTTCCTGAGTATGAATTGCAAGAGATATTAAAGTAACTGATTGAAGGGAACTGTGGCATGACCTAGCTTGGAGATCTTTAGGATTGGGGTTGAGAGTGGAGAAGGAAGGGGAAGGGGGGAAGGTGTTGGGAGTCCCCCTCTTGGCTCCTTCAGTCCTGGGCCTTGGAGACTGACGGTTGTGGATGCACGATGAGAGGAGGCGGGCGCTCCTTTTGGCAAGATGGCTGCCATTCCTAATTAACCCATGGCTTTAATTACACTTCACAGCCTGGCCCTGCTGAGAGTGAGGATTGCTCGGAGATTGTCACACTGGGCTAAATGTCTGAAGTGGTTTCCACTTCAGAAACTCCTCTCCTTGAGAGGGCAGGACCGGGGAGGATGGCTGTGTAGGCCTGGGACCGGGGTGGACTGGGATGGGTGGGGGAGCTTGCCGGTGGCTTTCCCCTGCCCTGGTCACCCATCTGAGGACACCTCCCTCTGGTGTGAATTAAGGCTTCTGCTGGCATTACGGTGTTATAGCCTCATCCATGCTCCTTTAGACGGGAAGTAGAGCAGAGGGAACCACCGGTGAAGAGGCATAGGCAGCCCTCGGGGTGGATGACTGTCTTGAGCCCCATGGATAATTCTGGTAATTTTGTCGGGCTCTGCTTCATATTCTCAAATAATAGCTACCATGTGGGCCCTAGTCGTGCCCATCTCTCATTTAAATCCTTAAAAAGACCTCCAAGGGAGGGATTAGCCTCCGATTTACATATGAGGAAAAGATTTCCTGTGTGTGAGAGGTTAAAAAACCTGCTTTAATGTCACACAACTCTATAGAGGTAGAGGAGGATTTGAACCAAGGCCAGAGTGAACCCAAAGCACATGCTCTTTCCACCTGAGCGCGGGCCTTTCCCAGTGGCTGGATGCCCGCCTGCAGGCTCCTGCAGATCGGCTGCACCGTGCAGAATGAGGGTAATGCATTTGGTGATGAAAGGCAGTTGGAAACAAGCATTTCAAGGTATGCATTGTTTTTCTGTGGGGCTGCTGCTCAGAAGTGCTGTCATTGCCGGGAGCCCTCGAGGTCTTTCTGTGGTAGGGGAACCCACTCCACCTTCCTCCCATAGGAGGTGTGTTCTCAGCCAGCACAGCCGTGGTGTCTGCCTACTCTTTCTCCCTCTCTTTCCCTCGGCTGTCCAGTGTTGGTTCCCATGCCATCCCTCTCCTGTGGCCTCCCTGAGGCTGTGGCCTCAGTGCCTTCCTGAGCCGCCTAGTGACTGCTCCGAGCCCTACACCTGGGTCAGGAACCCCATGTCCTAGGAATTCTTTGAGCCTCCAGGATGGGAGCCTCCCCGTTGAGTACAGGCTGTGTTTGGGCATGTATATTGGAGCAGGGTGTTCATTTCACGGAGGCCTCAGGCAGACTCCACCGTCCTGTGGGGGTCCCACCTCTCACCTGAGTCTGGATTCAGGATCTTCTTGGTTCTTGGGCAAAACTCTAGATTCCAACTCATATCTTCCCATATGCACAATGTCATCTGGGTAAATCAAGGCCCAGCATGAGCCCTAGATGTCCCACTCTCCCGCGTGCTGAATCCGCACAACCTGAGATTCCTGGTCTGTGGGACAAGGAGGCTGGACTGGGGCAACCACGCCTTGGGCGTTCCATATGCCAGGCACTCTGTTCTCTGAACACATCCTCCCTAATCCCCAGGAGAACATTCCAAGAGCTGTTCCCTCATCTTATGAATGGGGAAACCGAGGCTCTGGTAGTTAAGTAACTGGCCCCAGGTTGCACGCTCTACCTCACTGGCTCTCCATTCCCTGCCAGCTTTGGCAGGTGTGGAACCCACCCTGGGGTGGGGGTGAGCTGACGGCTTGAGGGAGGAAGGTGCTCAGCAGCTCTATGCCATGGGCTGTCGAAGCATCTCCCCACCCCTGCCTCCTGTGCTTTCAAGAACAGCCTTTGGGCCTGTCCCCTTGAGGGTGGGCTTCCCAAATGGGCAGTCTGTAGGAATGAGGCCCTACCCGTCTCTTGCAGAGAACCCTCTGTCCTCAGGGACAGAGCCCATGGCTGCATGGCCCAGTTCAGCCAATTCTCCTATTTGTTTTAGAGGCTTGGGCTGGTGATGCTGGTGAGGGCATTTGGAGAGGCAAAAGAACACAGATAGAAATGGAACTCTGTTCACTGCCTGCCTCAGATCATTTTATTTGTGTAAAGAAGACCCATTCCATGGGTCCGACACAACCTGGTGCCCTTCCCAAGGGAGTGCGGGTCAGTGGGTGGGAGGCTGGGGTCTGGACTGCGGTGTGGCTTGTGTGCATTGATGATTCATCCTTCGGGGCACCAATTAAACCAGATATTCTCCTGTTTGAGCTTGTTCTGATGGGACAGTGTCGAAATTCTGCCTGGTTCTAATTTCAAAACCTTGCAAAGTGTGTACATTGGGTGTGAAAATGTTTGCCATGAACTGGAGAACCGCAGGACTTGGAAGGACCACTGATAGCATGTAGTACAGGCAGAAGGAGATGGGCCGAGGAGGCGACAGAGCAGGGAAGAGGAGCCGGAAGCGGTGTTGGCGCCTGGCTGGGGACCAAGGCCGGGGACCAAGGCCGGCCTGTGCTGCTCCTGCTCGCTCTGCCCTGCCCAGACTTCTGGGCCCTAACAGCTCTCAGCTGTTAGGCTCCGAACGGGCCTCTTGTTCTTCAGCTCGACCTACTGCCCTGCCCTGTCAACTGCTCAACCCCACCTCCAACTAACCTAATATCCAGTAAACACATTTTATTCAATTTATTTAGCCAACTTGTGCCAGATGCTAGAGAGACGGGGATGAACAAAGCATAGCTCTTTCCTGCAAGGAGTGAACAGTTCCTGGGAGAAGCAAGGTGCAGGGTAGCTCCACTGTAGCCTGCAGAGGTTCTTGCCTTGCCTTCACCCGCCTGCCACGGCGGCAGGGCTCAATTCCCAGGAATAAGGCTGGGCTGCTCACCTGCTCCCTTTAGTCCCAGATTATTCACCTTCTCCTGCTCTGGGCTAAATGGTGATGATGATATTGACAAAAACCATTTCTACTGGAGTGCTTCACTATTGTCAAGGAACACTCACAGCCTTATTTCATTTACTTCTCCCAGCGACCACCACTTCTCTGTACTGAACACTTACTCTGTCCCAGACACCATTCTAATTGCTTTACTTACATTATTTCATTTAATTCTTACACCAGATCTGAGTTTTGTGCTGTTATACCCATTTTAGAGATAAAGAAACTCTCTAGAAAGAAACTGTCCAAGGCCACACGTTTAATAAGAGGCAGTTTCAAACCCTTGTGTTCAGATTCCAAATTCCAAGCTCTATCCCATCCCATCATGGACAGTCTCTGCCATCAGCGTGAGCATCCTGGGGGACGCTCTCCAGACCTGTCTGAGGTTGGACCTGAAGCTCCTCTGCCAAAGTGAACCCATCTGGCAGCAGTGGCCTCTCCCTTCCCTTGGTGTCTTGGGCACTCAGCTGGGGTGCTGTCCCTTCTTACCCCTCTGGCACACTGGAGTGTTTTAAAAAGGCAGGAATAGGTCTCAGAGGGAGTTTTAGAAAGAGAAGGATGGGTGCTTCGGGGCTCCAGCCTCAAGGTCATGGAAAAAGGAGCCTGAGCCCCTCCCTTCCCAGTCTGGGTTGTCCCGGGAGTGGTGAGGGGTGGAAATTGTGGGGCAGGAATGTTACTGCCCCCACATGCCTGCAGTGCTACTGCTTTGGTGGGGAGGCACGAATTCGAGCTGTAAGCACTTCTCTGGGACCCTGGTTCCTGGTCCAAGGGCTAACTCCTGTTTTCCTATGCCATGCCCATTTTCAAAGGTAATACATGGTTTAACAGATGTCCCCATCTCTGACAGCACATTAGAATCACCTGGGGGACTTTGAAAAATACTGATGCCCAGGCCCCACCATCAGAGAGTGGTTCATTTGGTCTGGGGGGCAGGGTCTGATTCTCAGGGAGAACAGGTGGGGATCCTCTGCCTGCTCTCACATTCAGGCTTGGTGCATCACTAAAGGTGATGGTCTCCCTGCTGTGAGCACCCCCAGGACAGGGATAGAGCCATATGCATCTTTGGGTCCCTTGGCCCAGCCCAATGCCTGGCACTGAGGCCTCAGTAAACTTAGTGTGTTGAGCTGGAGATAAAGGGAAAGCTGAAGCCATAAAACATCCCAACATGAATGGTGCATGTCCTCAAAAACTGGGTAGGGGCTTGCTTTTGTGTTTTCAGGTTAGGGTGAGAAGTAAGGTCCTGACCCTTTGCAGGATTTCAAGGTCACTTGGTGAGCCTCAGTGCCTGGAAATAAAGGGGGCATGGGTAGGGCCCTTTGTGAGGCAGCTGTGGAGCAACATTCTCTCTCTCTCTCTCATACACACTCAAATATAAATGAGAAGGAAGACGGTAAATCTTTAACTACAGGGTGGGGGGGGGTGTGATGTGCAAGGGTTGAGGGAACACATTTTGTGCTGTCTGTGTTTATGTCTCATGTGTCACAGATGCCTCCCTCCTTCCACAGGGGAAGCTTGGATAATCGAAACCTGCAGAGAAAACAGATTCTTCCCTTCACCCAAAGGCCCCTCTCCTTACAGACACCCTCACTGTGCATTCCTCCCCTGAGAGAGGTGAGGAAATGAAGAAAGTAGGAAAAGTCTCTAACCTCCTTCTCCTCCAAGAGTCTCTGCCTCAAGAGTGGAGGATGGAGTCCCTTTCATCTTAAGACTGAAATGCTGCGCCTTGATTTCCTGCCAGCCACTCTGTCTGCAGAGCAATTGCCGGGCCACGGGCCTGCACGGTCCGTGTCTAACTGCAGCCTCATTGAAAACTGGGTGGCACTGATGGAGCAGGCTGCTCTGGGAAGCTCCAGTTCCCTCTGCTGGGCGGCCTGAGCCACATCAAAAGCACACCTGCAGTGGAGGTGACACCCCTCCAGCCCCAGCTGGCGGCCTCCTCCCCCACTGCGGTCCCTGTATCCAGGGCCCAGGGGAGATCTCTGCTGCCTCCATGACTGGGCCTATCTCTTGTCTCTAAACAGGCCCCGTCTGGCTCCTCTCCAAAAGCCCCCACCCAGCTGAGTTGCCCTCTGGAGTGCCTGTGCCTTTTCTCTTTTCTGTAGCTGCCAGGTCTTCAAATGTGTGGTCTCTACTTGCTGTATCTGTGTGACCCCTCCCCCAATTCTTAGACTCTGCTCCAAGCTGCTCTCTGAGGTTTCTTAGTGACTCATCCAGTGGGCATTTCTCAGTGCTCAACTCCCTGGCATCCCCCAAATTTGACTCTGTCGACAACCTCATCTCAAAATCTTCTCCTTCCTTTCCCACTTGCATGAAATATTGAGAACAGGCAAATTCATTGAAACAGAAAGTAGACTAGAGGTAACCAGGGCTGGGGGTGGGGGTGGGGAGGAGGGAATGGGGTGTTATTGTTTAATGGGTATGGAGTTTCTTTTTGGGGTGATGAAAAAAATTGGAAATAGTGGTGATAGTTGCACAACAATGTGAATCTACTTACTACCTTTGTATCATATACTTAAAAATGGTTGAAATGGCCAAAGAAACTCACCAAACTACCCAAACCCCCACCATCCTCTCCTTTGCTGGCTTCCTCCCGCCCTGCCCCCACATGTTTCCTCTTCCTTGGCACAGGAAGGCCTCGCTCCCATCCCCTCCCATTCTGATCCCATGTAGCCATCAAGGCCAGATCAAGCCATACCTGATGCAAGTAGGGCTTCCTCTGGAGCCCTAAGTAGTGGAGCGCCTTCAAATAATCCTGTAACAAATGCTTCCTATGTACCTGTATGTGTTGTATGCTCTTCTAGTGCTTGGGAGGGCAAAGAACTGAAAAGAAACTCTACCCCCATGGAGTTTATGTTCTCATGAGGGAGATGGAGGAAAAACAAAAATGATGAACAGAATTAATAGGTAAGTTATATAGTGTATGAGAAGATAAACATGTAGTAGGAGGTCATTTTGTTTTAACGTTTAGCATGAAAAGATTTTAATATATATCCCAAAGCAGAGAAAATAAGACATGAATTTCCATGTACCTCTGACTTTGTTTCAATGGTGATCGATATTTTGCCCTACTTGTCCCCAACTTTTGTTTCTCCTGGTGTATTTAAAACAAATCCCAGATATGAAATTTTATCTGTAGGTATTCTAGTATGCATCTCGGTTGATAAGGCTTGATTTGTTTATTTACTTTGTATATAAATGCCGTGCTATTGTCAGGCCTAACAAAATGAGCAATTCTTCTAGGATTGTTTAAATCTATTGAAATGTGCCAGTCTTGCCTCACCAGGTGTTTGCCCCTTGAAGGCAAGGATCACGGTGTTGAGAAAAAGTCCTAAAACTTGGAAATAAGGCAAAAGGATGCCTGCATGCCTGGCAATATTGCACTTGAACCTAAAAGATCCACCCAAAGATTATTTCATTTCCTGGGAGAATGTACTTTGTTTGACTTTCTATTATTGATTAGGGACCAGACTTCATGAAGTCAGATGTTAACATATAGATTAATAAGTTGCAAGTAATTTTTTGCCCAGTAGAGATGCAAACTATTTCTGTTCAGTAAAAAAGATAACCCCCAAAGTTATAGTTTTATTTCCCTGTAGAAAACCAGTTTGTCTCTACTTGACAAACTTATTTCTGCATACCTTACCTGACCGATTGTATAAATCTCTGTTCTTCAAATTCTCCTTTGAACCAACCCTCATTGATGAGTTAAATAAATCTTTGACACATGCTTGTTCTATATTTGTATGAGAGTATTTTGAAAACTATAATTTGACAGTGGATTAACATTCTGTGTATCTTTGCTTAGTCTAGCCTGTTGCCTGGCATGGACTGGATGTCTGTGGAATTGGATTCATACTTGACTTGGTGTCTCTAAGGGGAGGAATTGAGGCTTCAGGTTGAGAGGTGGTTAGCAGATGTCATGTAGCTCTGGAGTGAGAGTGGAGGGGACCAAAGAGTGTCCTCCCAGCTCTGACCTTGCTGTGTTCTACCCATGAGGGGGCAGAAGCCTTGAGAGTGAAGCGATGGTCAGGCTCCATTGTGTTAGAGATAGTTCCAGATACTATCTATGGGGCTTTGTCCGTCCTCTGCTCCTGGAAGCAAGGCCCTGCCCAGGAGCAGGAAATGGAGGGTGGGGGACAACAAGAGCAAGATCCGAGTCTGGGGGAGAGCGTGCTGGTTTGCCAGTTTGTCCCCGTGCTCAGAGGTTGAAGGGAACATTGTGGGAGTGTTCTTTTATGTCTGAAAATCTCCACCCCGATGCCACATGCTTTTCTGGGTGGGAAGTTCTCCTTTTTATCTCACTCCAATTATTCCATTACAGCTTAGGTCCAGGGATGTAAAGGGAGGTGGGAATATGTGAAAATGCAGCTGGGACTGTAGTGGGAGGGTTGATTTGTGGCGAAAAGCAGCGGCCCCTTCCATGTTCTCAGAGGCCGTGTTTCTGTTCTGAGAATGGGAGCGTGGAGGCAGTGGCGGGGTGTGTGTGGCGCAGAACCGAGCTGAGGTGGCGGAAAGGGTCATCCTGTGAGCTGTCAGGTCCAGAGGCTACTCAGCGTGGAGGACCAAGTCTCTCCTTAGCTTGAAAAGGTGCACTTGCCATTCCTGCTCTCTCTGCCCGCTGAGGCCCTGTTCTTCCAGGAAACCAAAGCAACATGGAGGTAGGAGAAGGGGTTGTCCTCCAAGGCCCTGTCCCAAGCTTCCAAGTCTCTGCATTCCAGTCTCATCATTCAGTGCAGTGCCAGCCAAGCACCTTAGAGGGTTGTTAATAAAAGGGATTTTCCTGTGCAGTTTAAAGGTTGAATGTGTTCAATATTTTATTTAAATTGACATGGAAAAACCTTAATAGCATCCTTTTCTATTTGGAGCTGGAATGACTTTTAAAAGTTACCTGTCTAATCAGTGGGAATGGGGCAGTGTTTCTGGACATTGTTAGTCCCCGGAGATTGGAGGGTAATAGGAAGGCGGGGCATTTCTTCTTCTCTTTCTGACTTTCTCCACTTTCATCTCCTGACTTGTCAGTCGCTTCCCATCCTCCTGCGCCATCCTCTCCTCATCCAGTTCGTGTACCACCCCCCAGCCACCCCCCAGGAGACCTTCACCAGCGCCAGACACTGGAGACATAAAGATGAACGAGACTCTTTTACCGACTGGAAATGGTCAGAGCCCAGTGGGTAGTGATCCTTCATGAGTGGACAGAACTTTCTGGTTGGTAGACCACATTCACATTTGTTATTTGTTTTGAGCCTCATGGGAACTGGGGAGACAAGCCAAGACCAGCTTTTTCCTTCCCAGAAGAGGAAGGTGAGACTCAAAGAGGTTGCAGGACATCCCCAAGGTCATCCCCAAATTTTATTAACAACCAGGCTGCTTGGTGAAGCCAGGACTGGAAGAGCCTTCTAAGGAATGACCAAACCCAGAATCCCTGGCCACACAGAGCCTGGTAACTAATGGTTCCAGGAATTGGGGAGGTGGAGGCAGAATGTCAGAGGCTGAGGGCTGGTCAGCAGGACCAGATGGCCTTGCAGCACAGGATGGGGCTCTGGGACCAGGTCTCCCAGGTTGGAAGGTTTCAGGGGTTGCTCTCTCCCTTGCTTGGAAAAAGGTGAAGAGTTTAAGTCAACCTCTCAAGCCAACCACCCTTTGGTCCCTAGGAGTTACATTTGGTGGCCAAGGAGTCCTGAATCCCTATTCATTCCCTATTCCAACCCACCCACCCCTGAGCCAGCTGTAATGAGAGGAATTGGGGCTAGACATAAAATGAACAGCATCTCTGAAGAGGGAGACAGAATATGGTGGGGAGTCAATTTCAAAAGGAACTTGTAGAGTAGAAACTGGTAGTGGCATCACTTAATAGATGACAAAGAATGTCCTTCCTGCTTGGGGAGGATCATGTCAGTCAAGCTACCATTGTCCCCAGGACTCTGCAGCTGTCAGGGAGTGGGGGCAGGGGCCAGGCTATGGGCAGGAAGAGACTGAGTGGGAGAGCAGTTGGATCCAAATGGGAGATTGGTTGTGGTACCTGAAGGATGTGGTATGTCAGGTACATTGGGACTTGTTCCTCGTTGCTGGGGAGGTACAGACAAAATGTCCCTGAAGGGGCAAGTGCTCAGAGCTTCTGCTGTTTCTCTACCTTTCCTGCTGGACTCCTAAAGAGATGGCTTCCTAAAACTCCATCAGGCCTTGGCTCTCCCATTCAGGGGGCTTTTCCTGTGGGGTATTCTGGAGTCTCAAGTGAGGTGGTGTGAAGTCTGGACTGGCTGATCATCAAATTTACTAGGGAGGGGGGTGGATGTGGCTCAAATGGTTGGGCGTCCGTCTGCCATATGGAGGGACCTGGGTTCGATCCCCGGGACCTCCCGGTAAAATAAAAATATATATCTACAAGGCGCATGGGCTGCCAGGCTCTGTGTGCCGGTGAGCCGCCAGGCCCCGGGAGCCATGCAGCAAGATGATGACGTAAAAAGGAGAGAGACAAGACGATATGCTCCGAAAGCTCCAAAAACCAGGAGCCGAGGTGGCGCAGATGGCAGAACACCTCTGTCTTACATCGGAGGTCTCCAGGATCGAATCCTGGTGAAGACTGGAGGAGGAAGATGAGAAGAGATGAAACAGACACAGAGAATTGCCCAACGAATGAACACAAAACAGCAAATGGGGAAGGGGG
>JAQZBX010060379.1:0-17316 GCA_029593785.1 Cabassous unicinctus | reverse complement strand
GGCGCCGCGTGAGCCGGCCTGCCCTCACAAGGAGGTGCCGGGAAGCGAACCCGGGGCCTCTCATATGGTAAACGGGTGCTCTATCCATTGCGCTACACCCGCTTCCTGCCGTGAGGTTGCTGCATCAGCCCACCACACCGCTCAGGCCGGCGTTTCCTCACAAGGAGGCCTCGGGACGCGAACCCGGGCCTCCCATATGGTAAACGGGGGCTCTATCCACTGAGCCACACCCGCTTCCCGATGCTAGGCACTTTTTAAAAATAAACTTTTTGATCAAAATTGGTGGAGGATTGTGGGAAGATGGTGATGGACTAACAGGCAGTGCTTGATGCACTCATAAAAACAGAGAAGGAGCCAAAAGCTGTCTGAGGGACCCGCTTTGGGGGTCAGCAGACTAGGACAGTGCTACACAACTCCCAGGACGGTGAGGGACAGAGAGATGTAGAAGCCGAAATGACAAACATGAGTTACCAAGCCCCGGTGACAGCTGGGAAGGCTCCCCTCCCCGCCCCCAAGATATTAAGCTGGGGTAAAACCCCTGGCTCACTGCAGCCAACTGAGTGGGGAAGACATTTTCCTCCTTGTCAGCTGTTTCAAGGAAAGAGTGAGGGGCTATCAGGGGGCTTCTCTTCAGTGAATTCAGTCAGCAGAGCCTGCTCTGAATCTCGGTTCTGGAGACTGAACACAGGAACACAGGAAAGTCCATACTGAAACACCTCCGTGGAAAGGTGTGCTGATGAGTGCCATCTGCTGGCCGGTCTGGAAATTGCATGGACAAAAACTGTTTATGGTACTCTCTGTATCCTACCCCTGTGAGAAAATATGTGCCTCGTTAGTGAGTCCCTGTCCTGGTTTTGATAACTTAAGCCTGGCAATTTTAAAGACTTAAAATAAGTTGACCAAATATCAAAGAAGAGCTGTGGAAAAAAAATAGGCAAGAGAGATAAATTGGCCATCAGAGTAAATTTGCCAATTCAGATGCCTAGACATCAGCAAAAATTACAAGCCATACTAGGAAACAGAAAGAGATGGCCCAGCCAAAGGAACTAACCAAACATCCTGAAGAGACACAGGACTTAAGACAATTAATCAGTGACAATCACACAACTCTCCTAAATCACTTCAAAGAATTTAAAGAAAATATGACTAAAGAAATAAAGGATATTAAGAAGACACTGGATGAGCATAAAGAACAATTTGAAAGCCTGCAAAGAAAGTAAAAGACCTTATGGGAATGAAAGACACAATGGATGAGATTAAAAATACATAAGAGCAGATTTGAATTGCTCGAAGACAGAATTAGTGATTTTGAAAACAGATCATCTGAACTGGAAAAGACAGGAGAACAGAAAGAGAAGAGAATGGGAAAAATGAAACAGAGTCTCAGGGAACTGAATGACAATGTGAAACACCTATAATTTGCATTATAGGTATAGCAGAAGGAGAAGAGAATGGAAAAGCAGAAGAAAGAATATTTGAGGAAATAATGAACAAAAACTTCCCAACCCTTATGAAAGACATAAATATCAATATCTAAGGACAATGCACCCAAACAGAATAAATCTAAATAGATCTACCCTGAGACACCTACTATTCAGAATGACAAATATCAGAGATAAAGAGAAGATTCTGAAAGCAGCAAGAGAAAAGCAAAGCATCACATACAAGGGAAAATTGATAAGATTAAGTGCCAACCTCTCATCAGAAACCATGGAGGCAAGAAGAAAATGGTATGATGTATTGAAGGTACTGAGAGAGAAAAAATGCCAGCCAAGAATTCTGTATCTGGCAAAACTGTCCTTCAAAAATGAGAGTGAGTTCAATGTCTTCACAGACAAACAAAAACTGATAGAATATGTTACCAAAAGACCAGAATTACAAGAGATACTAAAGGGAGTGCTACAGCCTGAAAGGAAAAAAACAAGGGCAAGAGATTTGGAGAAGAGTGTAGAAATGAAAATTATTAGAAAGGGTAAATTAAAGGATAAGAAGACAGACAATAGAACAATATGACAACAGAGAGCCAAAGGACAAAATGGATGAAGTAAGTAATGCCTTTACAGTAATAACATTGAAATGTTAATAGATTGAACTCCCCTATCAAAAGACATAGACTGATTGAATGGATAAAAAAAATATGAGCTGTCTATATGTTGTCTACAAGAGACCCACCTCAGACATAAGGACACAACCAGGTTAAAAGTGAAAGGTTGGAAAAAGATATTCCATGAAAATAGTAACCAAAAAAGAGTTGGAGTAGTGATACTAATATCAGACAAAATAGATTTCAAGTGCAAAACTGTTATAAAGGATGAAGAAGGTAATTACATACTAATAAAAGGGGCACTTCACCAAGAAGTAATAGCTATACTAAATATTTATGCACTTAACATGAGTGCCCCAAGATACATGAGACACACACTGGCAAAACTGAAGGGAGAAATAGATGTCTCTATAATAATAGTTGGAGACTTCAATACACCACTCTTAGTATTGGATAGAACATCTGGAGAGAAGATAAATAGAGAAACAGAGAACTTGAATAATATGATAAATGAACTTGACCTAACAGACTATAGAGCACTCACCCCAAAACTGTAGGATATACTTTCTTTTCAAATGTTCATGGATCCTTCTCCAAGATAGACCATACGTTGGGTCACAAGACAAGTCTCAATAAATTTAAAAAGACTGAAATTATACAAAACACTTTCTCTGATCATAAAGGAATGAAGCTGGAAATCAATAATGGATGGAAAAAGGGAAAATTCATAAATATATGGATTAAACAACACACTCTTAAATAATCAGTGGGTCAAAGAAGAAATTGCAAGAGAATTCAGTAAATATCTTAAGACAAATGAAAATGAGAACACAACATATCAAAACCTATGGGACACTGCAAAGGCAGTGCTCAGAGGCAAATTTATAGCCCTCAATGCTTACATTAAAAAAGAAGAAAGAGCTAAAATTGGAGATATAATTGCATACCTGGAGGAACTAGAGAAAGAACAGCAAACTAATCCCAACCAAGCCAAAGGAAAGAAATTACTAGTAAAGATCAGAACAGAAATAAATGAAATCAAGAACAAAAAAACAATAGAATCAACAAAAACAAAAGTTGGTTCTTGGTGAAGATCAACAAAATCGACCAACCCTTAGCTAGACTGATAAAGAAAAACAGAGAGAAGATGCAAATAAATAAAATCAGCAATGAGAGGGGGGACATTACCACTGAACCTGCAGAAATAAGAGAGATCGTAAGAGGATACTATGAACAACTGTATGCCAAAAAGCTAGGCAAAGTAGAGGAGATGGACAAATTCCTAGAAACACACAAACAACCTATACCAGGGGTTCTTAACAAGGGGTCTATGAGCTTCAACTGAAATTCAAAAAACATAATTCTTGTGGGGGTAGGTATGATATATTTATTAAATAATACACAGTATAGTATGCACTTAGTAAGGGGTCCATGGTTTTCACCTGACTGGCAAAAGAGTCCGTGAAACCAAAAAGGTTAAGTACCCCTGACCTACACTGACCCTAGAACAGGAGTTCTTAACCTTTTTTTGTTCAACTATAGTGTAATGGAAAACAAGCACTGGAGAAAGCAATATTTTGGGTGTTAATGTAAGGAGTTTGGCCTGCAGCATTTCTCAAATTTATTCCATGATGAAATTCTTTTTCACAGATTGCCTTTTAGCATCTCACAGAACATCGTTCCTTCTGAACTGTTCCTGACTTGGAACCGTTGACTTGTTGGTTCCTTTGCCTGGAATATTTCTTTCCTCCAGACCTTAGCAAGTTCAGCTCCTTCTCACCATTCAAGCTGTAGTTCAAATGTCACCTCCTCAGAAATGCCCTCCCAGAATACCTATACCACAGGAGCATTCCCTCCCTTTCTTCTACCATTTCCATGTTAATTTTCGTCATGGCACTTATACACTATAAATTTGTTATTTACTTACATGATGACAGACTGTCTTCCCCACTAGATGAGCGAATGTATGAATGAACCAACTAACAAATGGTGCTGCCATTCCAGCTGGTTCCCCAAGTCTCAGAAAGGCTCATCCAGGACTCTTCATGTCCTCTCACCTCCCCAAAGCTCTCAGCCGTCTCACCTCCTGGATGTCTTCCAGTTCATTTTCTCTGCCTCCTTCCCACTGCCCATGTTATAGCTCAGTTTCTGGTCATCTCTTACTTGGATTTTTAATAACACTCTCGTAGCCATGAGTGAAACAAATCTATCATTCATTCCTTCAACTAACATTTTTTGGGCACCTAATCTATTCCAGACGGTCTGCCAGGAGCTCGGAAAGCAAGTGGTGGACAGGACAGGCAAAGTTCCTGCCCTCACAGAGCTTCATTCTAGTGGGGAGAGACAAACCATAAGTGAATGAGGCAGACATGGATTATTTAAAGTTCCCCAAACTACAGAAATTGGAAGCAAACTGGTACAATTTTCTCCCAATTTTATTCTTCTCTAGGGTATTATTTTTCTGCTGTGATTGTGAACATCAAAATGTATGTAAACCATTTCCAAGCCCCTGCACAAATAAGCCCAGCTTGACTCTGCAAGCCCTGAGGCCCCCTTGGTCAGAGTGCCTGGAGCCCCACTCCTGTCCCCTCACCCAGGTGCCCACCTGCAGCTCTGGGTAGCCAAGTCTCCCATTAGTAGCTGGAGGGTAAAGGGCTATTCGTGATAGTTGGGCACACTTCTAGCATGTTTTTTTTTATGGTGAGCTTTGGTGTGTTTATAAAAATAGAAGAACTGAACTAGAAAATTCCAGTGTTAGCCTTTACTTCACGTTCAGCAAAAGGCGAGGTGCTAAGGTAACTTTTTAGTTATACAATTTGGCATCTGTTAAAATGTCAGTTGGAAGTAAAAATGCTAAGCAGGGAATGGCTTTGACTACGGGTGAAGGCAGGGCTGCCTATGAGTTAAATACTGCCCCCTGCCTTTCTACTCAAGCACTGCAGTGGGCCTGGGGATCTTCATCAGTCTATCTATTCCAAAGGTGCAATAACTAGGAAGTGGCAGAAATCTAGCAACAGTTATGGCAGCCTTGTTTTTACTATATCAACTATGTCCTTGTAACCTGTGGAATGAAGCTGAATGGAACTGATAATTGTGACAACTTTTGCACTGGCTCCAAGGGCACGCTGACTTTGCATTTTGATTGCTGTGTGATCACACCAGAAACAGCTGCTGCAGCAACAGTGTCTTGCCCTTATAGCCTCAGCACCCACGCTACACTTCCTAGCATGCAAGACGAGTCAATAAATATTAGTTGAATGAATAAAGTTGTAACCGAGGGTTAATAATTAATAATTATGATTACTGGATAATTGTATACATGCCTTTAAATTATAAAATAGCAAAAGGTTAATACCTGAAATTACTGAAGCTGGCTAGAGTGGTCCCACCTCTGTTTATGGTTACTCTAGACTTAACCTCACCCTCGTGTATGCTTACTATTGTGATGGTAATTCTAAATTGAACTCACCCATGTATATCCTTATTATTGGGATGGTAACCACTCCACCCACCTCTGTTTAATATCCATATGAAAGACCTTGTACCAGACCTTTGCTCTGTATATCCCTATCCCAAATCCTTATGATTGACCCTGATATGCTACCCTACCCCCACCTGTCTTTTTCAGCCCCTTAATGTTTACTAATGAAGGAACCTGTGTTAAACTCCACCGCAATTATTCATTAGTACCCAGATGTTATAAAATATTGAATTTCTGAAGACCAGGGAAGCAGTTTTGGGCCAGAGGGCCACTGTGTTCCATTGCTTGTGCAACCATTAAAACCCTTTCTCTCTCTGAAACCCCAGTGTCTCAGGAAGTGGCTTTAAAGACGCATCGGGAGAAAAGAACCCGCTTTTGCTTGCTATCAATTTGGTGACCCAAATGGGACTACGGAGTCCCTGAATGCGTCTGACTGCCCAAGAGAGGTAAGCACAGTAATCTAGCTTCCTGCGGCCACGAGATCCTCTCAGTCTAAAGCTTGACAACAGGGTTTCTCCTACCTCCCTGGCACTCTAGGCCCTAAAGGTCTTTTAAAGCTTCCAAGAGAGAAACAGTTCCTGCCCTGAGTCCAGACATCTGTCTGGGTGAGCAGGTCACCAAAGTAAAAGTGAATCGGCAAGTTAGTTTAGCAGTTCGAGTCCCCTTAAACTCCTTCCAGAATGATTCCTCTTGCTCTGACCTCTCCACCTTTTCCTTTTTTTTGTTGTTGTTGTTGTTTTGTGGTTGTTTTTTTTTTTGGTACCAGTCTGTCTGGGGTTCAAGTCCCCACGTTAAGTCTGTCAGTTATATATACTCCTGAACCTTGAGTCTGCCTATTAAGTATACTCCTGAAAAGTATTCCAGAGTATAGGAAGTGCTAAATGTCTGTTCATTAAATGGTGTGTGTTACTTAGGTATAGTAAATGTTCAATGTCTGTCTAAACTGCTAAATTAGTGTTTAACTGCATTTATACTGCTCAGGTATTCCTAATTAGTTACTGGTTATTGAAATTCTTTAAATGGGAAATTTTAATTTTACTAGCATTCCTAAATGTAGCCCTTTAGACTGTATTTTGAAAGATGGGAAAATCTTAGCCACGAGCCTATGAAAAGCAGGAAATAGTTTTTGACCTCAATATAACTTAGAATCAGGAAGAAAATGGCCAGAGTATGGTTCTATAGGGAAACACTCTGTATATCCATTTGGCCAGTATGGCCTTTTCAAGATCAGCAGGTGAGCCAGAAAAATTTCTACTCCTCTAGGAAACAACTCTAGGAATAGATGAAGAATTTGTGCACATGCTTACCCCATTCCCCCTGTCAGATTTACATAGGTGGGAAAATGGTGGGCCACTCTATAAAAAGGAGCAAGAGAAAATAAAAAGCTCATTTACTCCAAACTGTAATTGGATTGTTATTGAGGCCTTGAGGATACAGGAGATGAAGGGAAAATAGTAAATGAAGAGGCAGAGCAGGAAACAGATAAGAAACAGAAAAAAAAAATCCTAACAACCCACGGTATGCTAGAGAGAAATTAGCAGCACCAGTGAAGAATCTTAAATGGAATGCTAATGGTGCTGAGGACTGGGTGAATTTAGAATCTGAAGGAAGTCACTCTGCTTTCCTAGAAAGAATTTATACTGCCTATCGGCAATATACTAATATAGATCTGAAAAGTGCAGAAAATATCAGACTTTTAAATAAAACGTTTATTGCCCAAAGTTCTCCAAATATAAGAAGAAAGCAACAGAAAATTGATGGGGGACTAGAATTATCTATCTCTAATTTAGTTAGCATTGCCTCTGAAGTTTATTACAATAGGGAATGAGTTAAAGGTCTGCGCTTCAGAAGGTGAATGACGCTACTCAAAGCTCTAATAAACCGAAAACAATCAGAACAAGACTGCCTCAAAAAGGTAAGACCCCTGGGCCCAACCTCCACCCTTCCAGGGAAGGGAGAAATTTTAAAAATAAGAACCAATCAATGTGCATATTGCAAAAAAGGACACTGGAAAAGGTATTGTCCTAGATGTCCCTGGGAAAAACCCCGAGAATAATAGCTAAGTGGGAACCCACAGAAACCTGGAATGAAAGGGCCCAGGGGGAGGGGAGCTTTACTATTAAATCATAATAAAATATTTGAAGCAGAGCTTCCTAAATGTACCATCCTTGATAAAAACCTATTAACCAAATAATGCCCAGATAACTTTTTCTCCAATTTATACATATATAAAAGTGTTTCCAAGAACAAGCTTGCCTATTACAGGCAACACTGATCCAAGGGGAGATCTTGAAAGTGGTAAAAACCAGAGATGTAGAATGATGGAAAATTTGAAGACAACCATACCAAAAAGGTGAGAATTATGATTAAATTAGTAAGTTTTTATGTTTCTGTTGGTGTGTCTAATTCTATTTGTGTCTGTTTGTTCAGTGTATATTTTCATATCTCCAGATGGTAATATCAAATTCACAAATGAAAATTCTTAAAAGAGCTCTATTCAAATTGCTAAAAACTAAATAAGCACTTATATACATAAACGAATACTTTTGGAGCCCAAAGCAGAAAAGCCAAACAGGATGAAACAGGTCATATAAAAATCTAACTAAAGAAACTATTTTAAAGGAAAAAAAACTAAAAAGGTTGTCCTGAATTCTTCTATAATCTTTCTATAGCCTATTCTACCCACCAGGGTCTTCTCCTATCCTTGACTAAATTTGAGTGAATCATTAAAGCTGGTCTAGGAAGGTATGGGGGATTGGCTGGGTGTGGAAAGATAGGGGAGATGTGAGTTTAGCTTAGAATTCTGTCTACTGCTAAGCCTGGAAATTAAAAATGATGGAGGCAGAAGGGATATTACAGAATAAACCTTGTTTTGTACAATCTGTCCTATAATTCCCCAATTAAATTTTAACAGCTTTGAGATGAGAGTAATTAATAACCCAATGGCCAAATTTCAATAAGTAAAGAAAAAGTCATTGAAAGTTAGGAAAAGGTTTTTCTAAATTATGAGTAAAGCAAATAAAATAATTATATTCTCCAGAGTCTGACAGTCAGTATGCTTTTAAGGTTATTTATATCTTTAAGGTATTATGGAAGCAAAGAAGTTTTAACCTATGAAGGAAAAGAAAAAAAGAAAACATTTCTTATGCAGACTATCACTATTTTGATTTTATTCTACTTGGGTGTAATCCCCGTAGGTTTATACAGATATTAATAAGTTAACATCATGTCTGTTAAATCTTTAATATGATAAAATTGTAAGTTTTGACTAATGAAATTCTTATAAACCTCTTTTAAAAATAACTAAAGTGAAATGACTAGTTTTTCACAGAACAGAATGAGGGATATAAGACAAGACTTAAGGGAAGTGGATGTGGCTCAAGCGATTGGGCTTCCGCTTACCACATGGGAGGTCCCAGGTTCAGTTCCCGGTACCTCCTGGAGAAGGTGAGGTGGCACGATGGGCAGGCAGAGTGCTGGCCCGTGCAGAGAGCTGGCACAGCAAGATGACACAACAAAAAAGGATACAGAAGAGAGACAATAAGAGACACAGGAGACCAGGGAGCTGAGGTGGCGCAAGAGACTGAGCACCTCTCTCCACTCCAGAAGGTCTCAGGATCAGTTCCCGATGCCGCCTAAAGAGAAGACAAGCAAACACAGAAGAACACACAGAGAGCAGACAGCGCAAAAACAACGGGGGTGGGGGTAGGGGATAAATTTTTTTTAAAAAAGATTAATGTTATCAATATATTTATATTTTAATTCACAATGGAAAAATATATTCCAAAACTGAAAAATATAATACTTGTGTAAACTGTGGAAAAGTTTAAATGGGAAGTTATTTTGACAATTTTTAAATTTTAGTCACATTGCATTCTGATCAGAATTTTTATCAAGGTGTTAAACTTTTATTTTTTTATTTTTAAAAACTGGTTTGTCATTAAATACTGTGCACAATCACAGTATTTATTTTCTAAGTATTGTGAATATGTAGACTTATGTTTACTGCTAAGGGAAATCACTTAATACTTGCAAAGATCCAACTTACATTTACCATTCTGATGTTTTAAGGAATCACCCTCATTGTTGAAGCAATATATTCTTAGAGTCGGGATATTGATGTTCCAATAAGTGTATAATTATATTAAGGTAGTGATAACAATGGTAATAGGAAGATAATCTTAATTTCATTAGGAATCTTAGGTTCTCATAAGATTTACTAGAAAAATAGTTTTCTTTCAGTACTGCTTAAGTTTCTTTGTGGTAAACAGTATCTTTCTAAAACAGAAAACATGAAGGAGAAATTAAATGTGTAAATCTATTTATATATTTGGGGATTGTATAAAATTCTTAAAGACTTTTAAAGTTCTCACTGTCTATTCTATCCTAATACTGATCTGCATGATGATATTCTTGGTTATAGTTTGTTATTCTTAGAAAATGTGATGTTATGAAAATGAAAATCTATCGGTTACACTGTTTTGCTCTGATGCTTCTCTAAAAGAGCATGCAGTCACGCCATCTTCAACAAAAAGGGACTTTAAAGGAAAAGCAAGGCAAGAGTCTATAAGTGACGTATTGCCTGTTGATTAACAATTTCGGCAAAAGTGAAAAAGTAAAACAAAACTCTTATTATGGTCTGTAAATGGTCTCTAGAAACAGCTTTATTTAAAATGCTCATAAGGAAAATAGGGCCTAGAATGTAAGCTCTTGCACCAGTCATATTTATATCTGAGATCTCTAATTGTTATTTTTAAGTCCTTAGATGCTTTACTTTTTTTTTTTTCTTTAGGAGGTACCAGGGATTGAACCCAGCACCTTGTACATGGGAAGCAGGAGTTCAACCACTGAGCTACATCCACTCCCCAGATGTTTTACTTTTTGTGTTTAATCTAATAGCTCCCTAGAATTTTTAAGGGCCTGTATGACATTTGTAATTCAGAGCTAAAGTTAATCAGCTCTAAAGGTGCTAAAAAAGCAGCATTAATTCTAAAAGTCCACCCCAATTAAAGAAGCTAAAAAATCAGACTTCAATTAAAAGGTAAATGGAGCTAATCTAAAGACTAAGGAGAATCAGGATACAAGAAAAATGTAATATTATCAGTATTTTAAAACTTTAAGTACTATGGGGATCAGAAAGGAGAAATTTTGTCAAGAAAATTCTTTAAATTTCTGTGGAGCACCATCTAATTCAACCTGACTAGTCAGCTTATTTAAATGGTATAGCTGGGAAGCGGGTGTGGCTCAGTGGATGGAGCCCCCGTTTACCATATGGGAGGCCCGGGTTCGCGTCCCGAGGCCTCCTTGTGAGGGCACGCCGGCCTGAGCGGTGCGGTGGGCTGATGCAGCAACCTCACGGCAGGAAGTGGGTGTGGCGCAATGGATAGAGCACCCGTTTACCATATGAGAGGCCCCGGGTTCGCTTCCGGGCGCCTCCTTGTGAGGGCAGGCGGGCTCGCGCGGCGCCGTGGGCTGATGCGGCAAGACCTCACAGCAAGGGGGAGATAAGCAGACACAGCGAAGACACGCAGCGAATGGACACAGCAGCACAAGCAGCAAGGGGGGGATAAATAAAATAAAAATAAAATAAATCTTTAAAAAAAAAATAAATAAATGGTATAGCTAACATGGAATCTAAAAGAGTGAATGAGATTGTGATATTCTGTACAGAGTTGTTGTAATACCCTGATGCATTTCAACGTGTTTTGGGCATAAGATAGAAAGGTATTTGCAAAATCCACTAAGGGACTGAGGAAAACGTAGAATTAATAAACTTCATCTGGGAAGTTCCTACTACTCTCTCAAACAATAGGAGCTCCCACTTTATTGAAACAGTAGAACTCGGAAAAAGAAACATGCTAGTAAGCTGAGCCCTGGACCTCAAGGCTTGCACTCATGAAACTTACTTCTGTAATGACAAAGCTAGACTTAAGTATAATTAATTTCTAAGAGTCATCTCTAGAGAACTCAAATGTGGCCTCCCTCTCTAAGCCAGACTCTCACTACCACCCCCACCCCCCACCATGTGGGACAGGATTTCTAGGGATAAATTCCAGGATAAAGGCTGGACTCCTCACTCAGCATGCAGGGCTCTTGGTGGTCTGACCCCTGCCTCCTCCTCTACCCCATTTCCTACCATACCCTGTTAAATGTTTATTAAGCATTTACTGTATGCCAGGCCTGTTCAAGGTGCTTGGGCTGTATCAGTCAAAAGGAGTCATGGAAACTAGAGCAGGGGGTGGAGCCCGACAAGACACAAATAAGTAATGATATAGAAGATGACGAAATGTAGAGTGGGGGGACAGAGAAGAGTCAAGAGCATAGAGGGAGTGGAATTTTAAAGAGGAGAATCAAGGTAGGATGGGTTGAGAAGGTGACAATTGAGCAAAAGCTTTAAGGAGGTTTTGGAGACCGAAATCTGGGAGGGGAAAAGCAAAAATGCCTGGAAGTAAGAAAAGTGGGAATGAGAAGGGCAGGAAGAACAGAACCAGGAGGCAGGCTCTGGGGAGCTTGGTAACAGGCTGGGAAGGAAGGGCAGACTTAGCATAAAAATGGTGACCTCATTGTGACTTTTTTTTTTTTAGATTCCTGAGACTTATTAGCATAGAATGGGAATGGAAGCCGCCATTAAAGAAGGCTCTTGGGGAGAGGGCTCAGAGGGAGAAGGAAGGAGGATTACAGACATCCAAGGAATGGCTGAGGAAGAGTCCAGGAAGGAGAGCAAGAAGAAAGGACCAGGAAAGATAGGGGAGATCCAGGAAAGTGCAGCAAGAAGGGGAACAAACCCCACGTGACAGCCAACCCACCAGCAGCGAGGTGAGCAGACTCAGGGGAGAGGGGGCCGGGGCACTGGGAGGAGGAAGCCTGGCTGGGAGGAAAGGCCAAGCAGCCCCCAGCCCCATCAACAGGAGCCATGGAGGTTGGCCCAGGCCCAGGCCCAGGCCCAGCCCCAAGGGCGGCTGCAAGATCGCAGCAGAAAATGGCTAGGTCACCAAACAGCAGGGGAGGCCTGTGCCAAGCGAGGGGAAGGCTACCAAGCCTGAGGCCTCGCATTTCAACCAGGGGCCAGCCTGGTGCAGCATGACTTAGAGGAGAACAAGGGTTTTGGGTGGCCACACTTCACTGGCATGTCACAACCAACACTTGGAAAAATGACATGGAACAGAATAGAAAATAGCGGTGTGCATTGCACACAGTGGTACCTTGATCTTAGGATACTCTAATTATCAATGTCCAAAGACAAATGAAATGCTCGGAAAGGTCTAGAATGCCCAGGGTCCCACAGTGAAGATCTACAGAATAGAAGGGACAGTTCATTTTATGCTCAAGAAATAGAAAAACATTAAATCACTAAAGTAACAAAGTATAATAGTAACCTCATTCGAGTTTCAAAGAGTGGTACAGATTTAGCAATAAATATTTATATACAATTCATGAAAATCTTGCTAGTAAATATTTTGATAGATATTTCACATTATACTATGTGGAAGGATATTCATCGGCAAAACAGAAAAATAACATGCCAAAAATGTAAAGACCTTGGTTACAATGATTTCAAATTAGCTACCGTAACATTTATATAGGTAGATCCTGATGAAAATTAGACTTAAATATTACACCAAGGAAAGCAAAGACTTCTTCATATGGTGTAGTCTGTGGCCTGAAGAAAATTTCACAAGAATCATCATCAAATAGCAACTTATAAATGGCTGGCACATTGGAATAGAAAATAGAACATTTCCTATAAGAACTAAAAAGATAGAAATAACTCATTGTTTTTGCTGCATTCAAAGACAAATTAGTTATATTAAACTTATCTCATGTAGTAGGTTTAAAATGTATAGCCCTCATTTCTGTTGATGGCAGGAAAAAAAACAACGTAATCTTGCTACTTGTGGAGGACAGTAGCTGTTCTGAGCCATACAGTGTTCTCTTTTCTTCCTTCTTTGGAAAATGGAACTCAGATTCTTATTAAGGCATTGCCAATCAGCAGGTCTAGTCCAAGGATGACATGTTTCAGGCCATGGCAATACAAGGAGATAGTGCTGAGGGCACCTGAGAAAGGTGTTTCCTCACACTTCCATGAAAACGACACAGAAAGAGTCTTTTATCCCCAGTGGAAAATAATGAAGCAAGTATCTCCAAGATCTTCTGGGACTATCTACCTATCTTCTGGGACGGTCAACCCAGAAAGGGGCTGAGGGGTGGCGAGAGACTGGGCCTGCCCATGCAGTTTGGGCCACCAGACCAAACTTTGCCTGAAGTTAGCCCTTCCTTGGACTTCTAAGTCAGGTTAAGCCAAGAGATGCCCTTAATTGCCAAGACCAGTTTTAGTTTGGTTTTCTGTTATTTGCAACTGAAAGTACTTGAATGAATACATGGATATTTTAATCACCCCATTTAGACTCTGGGGGAGGGTTACTCAGTTACTGTGAGATTCATACTCAGTCAAATTGGTGGTGTCTGGGGGAGGGAAGGAGCATACATAACCCCATGGCTCCCTATCTTTGCTGGTCTCTGCCTTAGCACCCTTCCCTCTCTGCAACCGTGGTGAAGTATCCATGACTGGTATGACCTGCAGTCTGTTATCCACTATGGTTGGCATCTGATGGTCCCTGTGCTGCTGACTTGTCCCTGCCTTGGCTCTTGCTGACACTGCTGTCCTTCTGAAACTGCAGCCCTGGCTTAGCTGTCCATCTCCCAGTGTCCCGTGTCTGCTCAGTCAAAACCGGGCAGACATGGGGGTCCTTCATGCTCAGGTCCTTGATTCCCATGTTTTTCTACAGGGGCCGCAGGAACTCTCCAGCTCTCACTTATGCCCTTTTGGAGTCCAGAAAGACTTGGCAGAACAGACCAGTTTCAGGCTCCCTCTGCCCAAACACTCAATATCCTGTGTTGGTTTGAAGCTCTTGGAAATGCTGCAGTCTCTCAGGATTCTAGGCTAGAAGCACAGCCTCAATACCAAGGTATTGTGTAAACTATGGGTGTGGGGGGTATATTCCCCACCTCTGGTTTTCTAGCCCCACCCTATTTCTACCCTAGAGCCAGAGTCCTTTCAGAGATACTCACTAATGTGTACCTCTTGTGTTCCACTCTCAAGCCCTCTTAGGACCTCTTCCAAGCCCTGAAGGAAGTTGAACTGCCCATATATCATATGTCTTACTTTATAATTTTAAACTTGGAGAACAAAAGATTCTAAGTCTTGCCATTTAAAAGGAGGCTTCTGAAGTTCAAAAATTTTTAAAAATCACTTTTAAAAAAAAAATCTCAAATGCTAGATGCTATTGAAGGCAGAAAATGTAACTAAACAAAAGTAGTAAGAGCAATGGTTTGAAGGCACTAGAAAGCATAAGGAGTGAAGGTATGATAGTATATCAAATCATTACCATAACATGACAAAATATTAATTTACTTCAACTCAGTTACATATAAATCTAATATAAACTACATAAATCTAGCATAAACATGCCAGTAAAACACTAAACATATAGTTATAAAAATAAAGAAAACTAAGGGGCAAAAAGACTCACTAACAAAGCAACCAACACATTTATCCAGCTAGATAAAGCCTGGATTTTAACATGTCCAATCAACACAGCCATAGCAGTAAAAAAATTAAATGATAATCTAGAAGAAGAATGAAGACTCAGGATACTAAAGCATTCATAAAAATACAATGTGAAGGTCAGGAATTTTGAAATACAAAATATTGGTAAATTCATATCACAAGTGACCATGCAGTGAAATAAGGACATTGACAAAAACTAGTACTGCTGACATAGAAATATTAGAAGAGACATCTAAAGCCACAACTGATAAGAAGGTATTAGATGATGAAGAAATGGTAAGAATGTGGCTCTTGGCAGAGTAATAAGAATAGAGATTCTCAGAACCTTTCCATGAAGAAGGCCTTTGTAAAGAACAAGGATTGAAACCAAGCAGGAACCCTAACGTGTCTGGGGATGGAGAGAGAGAGGAGGACCTGATGACCTGCCTAGACGAGGGCAAAGAGCATGACAGTATGGCATGGGGAAGAGACTTGGCCCACACTGTGAACAAGCTGGACTCATTTTTTTTGTTTTGTTTTCTTTATTAGAGAAGTTGTAGGTTTACAGATCATGCATAAAATACAGGATTCCCATATTCCACCCTACCCCAAAAGCTTGCATTGGTATGGAACATTTGTTACATTGATGATAGCACAATTGATAAAAGTCCATGGTTTAACTTAGGGTTAGGTTTGTGTAGTATAGTTCCATGGATTTAAAGACATATATATTGTTGCCATATATACAATCTAACATTTCCCATTTTAATCATATTCATATGCATATTTCAGTGCTGTTATTTGTGTTCACAATGTTATACTACCACCACCACCATCCATCACCAAAACATTTCCATCATTCCAAATAGGGAACCTGAACATTGTAAGCCTTAACTTCACATTTTGTTTATCCATTCATTGGCTGATGGACACGGGGTTTCCTTCCATCTTTTGGCAACTGTGAATAATGCAGCTATGAACATTGGTATGCAAATATGTGTTTGAGACCCTGCTTTCAATTCTTTTGGGTATATACCTAGTATTAGGATTGCTGGGTCATATGGTAATTCTACACTTAGCTTTCGGAGGAACCACCAAACTATCTTTCACAGTGGCTGCACCATTTTATTAGTTTTTTTTATTATTGTGACTTTGTAATAAGGTTTAAGATCAGAAAGTGTGAGTCGTCCAACTTCATTCTTCTTTTTCAAGATAGCATTCACTGTTCAGGGCCCCTTAACATACCATATAAATTTTATAATTGGCTTTTCAATTTTTGCAAAGAAGGTGTTTGAAAATTTGATTGAGATTGCACTGAATTTATAAATTGCTGTGGGTAGTATTGGCATCTTAATGATATTTAGTCTTCCAATCCATGAACATGGAATATCTTTCTATTTATTAAGTGGTCTTTAATTTCTTTTAGCAATATTCTGTAGTTTTTGGTGTATAAGTCCTTTACATCCTTGGTTAGATTTTTTCCTAGTTATTTGATTCTTCTAGTTGCTATTGTAAATAGAATTTTTTCCTTGATTGCTTTTTCAAATTGCTTATTGCTTGTGTAGAGAAACACTACTGAGTTTTGGGTGTTGATATTGTATCCTACCACCTTGCTGAATTCATTTATTAGCTCTAGGAGCTTTGTTATAGATTTTTCAGAATTTTCTGTATATAGGCTCAATATCTGAAAATAGGGAAGGTTTTATTTCTTTCTTTCCAATGAGGATGTCTTTTATTTCTTTTACTTGCCTAATTGCTCTGGCAAGATCTTCCAGTATACTGTTGAATTATAATGGTGACTGTAGGCATTCTTGTCGTGTTCCTGATCTTAGAGGGAAAGTTCTCAGTCTTTCACCATTAAGTAGGATTTTAGCTGTGGGCTTTTCATATATGCTCTTTATCATGTTGAGGAAGTTTCATTCTATTCCTAATGTTCTAAATGTTTTTTTTATCAAGAAGGGGTGCTGGGGGAAGCAGGTGTGGCTCAGTGGATAGAGCCCCCGTTTACCATATGGAAGGCCTGGGTTCGGGTTCACGTCCCGAGGCCTCCTTGTGAGGGCACGCCGGCCTGAGCGGTGCGGTGGGCTGATGCAGCAACCTCACGGCAGGAAGTGGGTGTGGCGCAATGGATAGAGCACCCGTTTACCATATGGGAGGCCCGGGTTTGCTTCCCGAGGCCTCCATGTGAGGGCACGCTGGCCTGGGCGGTGCGGTGGGCTGATGCAGCAACCTCACGGCAGGAAG
>JAQZBX010060378.1:0-17317 GCA_029593785.1 Cabassous unicinctus | reverse complement strand
AGAACTGCACAGGATTCCCCTTGATTATTCAGCAAAGCATTGATTGGGACATGCATGTGAGGGAACTTCCTGAGGCTCAGTAAAACACCTTCCATAAGGATTAGAGGGAACAGCACCTGGTGCCCACAAAAGGCTAGGAATAGCCAGACTGGATTACCAGGCCATAAAGCATAAGTTTCTTCCCTCACCAAAGTCCATTGTCACGTGTTGGAGCAAGACAGCTGCCGATGTTTGCCCAGGGTTCAGGCTTCTTGGCTTCCTCTCTTCCCGGGGCTGCATTTCTCTCCGGGCTTAGCTCCTGTTTCCTCCACAAGGTCAGCTGTAGGCGATCAGGCGAACGGTTCGCTTCACTTCTCCTGGGGCCTTCTTTCCAACATCAAAGCTGCTTCTCAAAGACTGATTCTTCTGTCCTTTGCCTTGCTTTTTACATTCGATTCCCCACCCACCAGGGTGTGGGGCTCAACGCCCTACTGACTGACATGGCCCAGTCAACGCCCTAATCATAATTCAATCATGCCCAGATTAAGAGATCAGATTACAGGCAGGATCCAATTATATTTTTGGAATTCATAATTACATCAAATTCCCCAACGGTTACATAGGTAAATCAGGGTTCTTCAGAAGATCTGCCTCTCTCCTCAGCCTGGTGTCACTTTGAGCCAGCTCGTGTACTCCCCAAATCTCTAAGTGTGTCCAGGCAACCAAAACCACTGAAAGGAAACCCCTCTCTGCCCCTTGTCAGCATCCTCCCACTCTTGGAGAATACTCCTTTTTGCAGGGTGGCCAGCAGGAGTCATGGCTCACCCTGGATCTTTGTCCTGTGGGTGGGGCTTAGCCATCCATGATTTCCAAAGGGCTAAAAACTCACAGCTTTATCTTGAGCAATCTATCTCCTTGTCCAGCTCCCTCTATATTGATGCCCCAAAAGCTCCTGCTCTGTGGGCTCCCAGAACAGCTCACTCAGGCAGGATCTTGTCCCCAATCAACCGTCTTTTGTGAGAGAGATGATGAGTCAGAGCTAGGATTTTTACAGGAAAAAAAGAGAAAAGGTATAGTTGAAAAGAAAATTAAGTTTTAAAAAAACAAGAATAAGAATGTGTGAGGAGAGTACATGCAATTTCTTAGTCCTGTGTTGTCTCAAGCATATCCAATGTGTCCTTGATTTCAGTGGCTAATAAATCATGGTTTATATATAGTTATGCAGGTACAAAGAAATCATGGCTCCTATCTCAGACAACTGCTCAAAGATATCAAACTTTTTGTCTCTGGGAAAAGTTAGATTTACACCATTCTCCCTGGTAATTTTGCTTTGAGACATTATCTTATTCCTGTAAGAAAACTGAGAATGTCTGGTGAAAATCCTTCAGGGGAATAAATGCAAAGTGTAAACTTCTAAAATTAGATTAATAGAGAACCAGCTTAATTCATTTTAGAATTTTTAAAGCTCTTTAAGTGAAGAAATTTCAATAAACACATTTCCCAGCTATCACAACAATGGACTAAAGTAGCCTTATTATTGTTTCAGTAATGGAAGAACTTGTAACAATGATATAAAGACAGTGATCACCAGAGGTTCTCTAGGGTGGGAGAGGGAAGAATAGGTATAACATGGGGCATTTTTGGGACATTCAAATTGTTATATAAGATATTGAAATGATAGATACATACCTTTATAAATTTTGTCAATTTTTATATAATTGTGCAGTGCAAACTGTAAACCATAATGTAAACTATAGACCATGCTTAGTAGCAGTGCTTGAATATATGTTCATCAATTGTAACAAAAGTACGAAACTAATGAAAGATGTTAATGGGAGAAAGGGTATGAGAGGGAGGGGGTTGGGTATATGAAAACATAGGAATCCCCTATGTTTTCAATGTAACATTTATGTAATCTAAAGCTCCATTAAAAATAAAGACAAAAACAACAACTACAAAAAAGAACAGGGTCAGGGAGCCATTAATGGGGCACAAACCTGATTCAAGAGTGCTTGGACATGAAAGACTTCAAAAAGCTTTTTTACTTATTGCAGATTCCATGCCTGCCAGCAGATGGAGCTCTACAGTGAGCCTTTTCAGTGGAGGTGTCCAATATCCAGTCACTGGTGGTTCTGGTTAGGCTAGTACTGAGATTCAAAACAGGGTCCACTGGCCAAACTCACAGAAGAGAAACCACTCTCTACCCTTTGCCGCCTCCTCCCTCCTACCAGAGAGGAAGACGTCCATTTGCCTCAGTTGGCTGAAGTGAGCCACAGGTTATACCTAAGCTGTTTGCTTTTAAGGTGTGGGACGGATGCTGTCCCAGCCTTGGGGGCTAGTAACTCATGGGTTTTTCTTTGGCTTCTTCATCTCTCCATCCCTCTTCTTCCTGGACATATGCATAGTACTCTCCTGATCTGCAGATCCTCAAAGTAGCTCTCTGACACAGCTTTTTGTCTCTCTTCTGTTGTTTTTGTAAGAGAAATGAGCCATGGTACCCTTCTCATACCCTCTTCCCAGAAATCTGAATTTATATATTTTTAATACAATAAAATAATGTGCAATAAACATTTAAAAAATATATGTAATTTATTTTTAGCACTCTCAAAGCTCAGAAGTATCTCAATTTTTATTATTTTATCATCACTCTCCCAGTGTTCAGCAGAGTGCCAGGCACATGGGAACACCCAGTCGCTACTTGTTGAATGAAAGAAATTTTTCTAGAATGTTCAGTAGAATGTCCCTTGTATTTGAAACTAGAGTTGGTGCTGGAGTTGGTAGGTGTATGCCCAAATACCTGAATCTGTGGGCTGTCCATGTGCTAGCTGGACCCTGAGCTTCAGCAGAGTTGCACCACCTACTCGCCAGTTCATTGGACACACCGAGTACACTAACAAGGAGGTGAGGATGGACAACCAACATCCCAAGGAACAGAGAGAGTCTACAACTGCAAGCAAGTGAGTCCCATCTATCAGCCATTTGGGATCAAAACCACCTCTAAATTAAAGGTGGACTGGGCATCTCCATCTCAGAATCCTCAGGATTGGGGAATAAAATATGGATTAGAGTGGACTTACTGGTATTCTCCTATAGAATTATTGTGATTCTAGAAATGGAAGAAATTATATCATTGATGTGGAGACAGTGGCCACAGGGGGTGCCTAGGGCAGGGGGAGGGAGGGAGAGGTGTAATATGAGGGCACTTTCAGGGTTGAATTGTCCTGAATGACATTGCAACGACAGATACAAGCCATTATATATCCTGCCTCAACCTACAGAACTGAGTGGGAGAGACTGTATACTACAATGTAAACTATAATCCATCCTTAGTGGCAATGCTCCAAAATGTGTTTATCAATTGCAATGATTGTACCACACCAATGAAAGAAGTTGCTAATGTGGGGAAAAGTGGGAACTGTGGGGAGTGGGCATATGAGGATCCCTTTTATTTTCATATTTTTTAAGGTATCATTTTATGTAATCTAAATATCTTCTAGAAAATACAAAAAATACATTTAAAGAAAGTTATACTGGGCTCATAGGATAAATAATCCTTCTTCTGCTACTCTCTGAGAGAGTTATTTAAGATTGAAATACTCTGCTGAAAATTTGAAAGGACTCATCTACACAAACAATATGGTGTGATGTTTTCATGATAGAAGGATATTTAAATATTGAAATAATTTATTTATTAACTTTAGATCTATATAAGTTTCCATGTCTTTTTTAATCACTTCAGAGTAATTGAAATTTTTAGGAAGTTATTCATTTCCTCTAAGTTTACAATGTTATGACATCAAATTCCTAACAGCCTTTCATTATTAATTTTTTCTATCATTCTATATCTGTACTTAATAACCATATACATTGATAAGTTTATTCAAAACACTATTTCTTTGTATCATTAAGTTTTCTTTTTCAATGTTTCCAGTGTGACTAATGAGTACAATTAAAAAGGTCAATAAACATATTTAGTCATGAAGCAAATGCAATTAATAATAATATAACAAGAAAAGCATTGTATCATTTTTAAATCTGTGCCTCCATGCATGATTTACCAAATTCCTGGGCTAATGGTATCTTCTCTGCTGGCTCATATTGTAAGGCTTTTCTATAAATGAAGGTCTTTGCTTTGTAATGGGTTGTCTTTTTGTGTATAATCATCCATTTACCACCCATTCACATTACTTTTTAGAATATTTCAAGCATTTGCATTCTTTGCTAGAGTGCATAAAGTTGATGTTATTCAGATATACACAGTGCAATGAAGCTTGTTAACTTCATAACTTTTCTTTCACTTCTTCTAATAGAGAGCTTAAACCTAATTAGTATATAATTTTCATCAGTAGAAGACATTTACAAGATGTTACAGATTATGATACATGAATGTGGGGTGACTTTAAAAATGTAAATGTTTATATATTATTTCATAAATATAGCTCTCACAAAATTTCTCTATTTTCCACTCCTATTGATATGTATACTCAGGGATATTTTGTATGTGAAAGGTTTACAAAAGTTGTTATGGCTTTCTTCACAAAGGACCGATGTAATATTTAATTCTTTCTTTTTCACCTACAACCAATTTGCTCTCTTACAAAGCCTACCAATACCCAGGAGTTTTCAATCATAGACACAGTGAAGAAAGAAGTTCCAAAATCCATACTAAATAGAATTCCCAGAGGCTTATCATTTGAGTTATTTGTTAGTGAATTGCAAATTGGGATTCTGTCTGTGATTCCAGGCAATAAAAGACGATGATTCCTCTGTTTTTGGACTACAAGGTTAGCTGTCCAATTACTAATTAATTAACCTATACCTGCCAATCTGAAGTGTTATACCTTATAATCATTTTTTTCATGCATTATTCTAGCACAGGATTTAGAATTGGGGAAGACATTAAATAAATAGGTGCCCCACAGGTTAGGCCTGAGACCATCAAAAAGAAGCTCCTTACACTTTTTTTTGAGGATATCAATCTTTCCATGTCACTGCAGAAGAGGAAATTAGAAACATGCCAGAACCAAGAGGAGGTGTGTTCTTGATCTTCTGTCTTTATGCATTTATAGCTCTATGATCACTAATTTTCATGTTCTTTCTGTGACTCCCCAATAAAAAAGCCACTGAATTATGAATTGAATTCCTCATGAACATAGAAGTCTCTTGGCTCCAGCAAAAACCAGAGCTTCAGGATGTCTTCTAATTCATAAATGCCAGGAGAGAGGTAATTGTTTCTACAATTGCTCTTAAGTTTCTGTCTTTCTTTCCTGAATACTTTTTTCTTCCTCTTCCAACAACCTTTTCTTTCTGGCTCTCTGAGGTGCTTCTTTACCATGGGTATTCTCATAGATCTTTTATTTGCTGAGACTGTGTCCCCAAGTTTATGAAAACTTTCATATTTTCCATGCAGTAGAGTCCATAGCCGAGCTACTGTGAGGAGCATCTAGGATAAAACTTCTTGACCACAATGACTGATGTTGGGCATTGGAAAAGGGATTCCATGCATTCTGGGTCCAAATTGTTTTAGTCCATATTCTAGGAATAAAATATGAGAAAAGCAGAGCAGTTGAAAACAAAATATTCAGGGAAATAATGAGAGGGTTCATCAGAGTAGATGTGGATTTTATTTCTTCCTTATGGCCCAATCACATGTGTTAGGAAATTAAATTTTCTTCTGTTTCTAAATCCCTAAAAATTTAAAAGTGATCAAACTAACATAGTTACTAACTTGAATGAGGGAGGGGTAGATACTAAGAAATATTTAAGAAAAAAAAATGCACTGATGTTATTATTCCACACTCACCTATTTTTAACATTCTCCTTATTCCAGGGGCCTCCCAGATCCTCATGGGATTTATTCTGCCTCATATCAAATTCCCCCATTTTTGGTCATTTAGAGCTCTCTCCCACAGTCAGTGAACACAGGAAAGCCTGAACCTTACTCTCTTCCACTTATCATTGAACCATCAATCTGAACAATTTTGAAATGAACTTTTTAAAATTAAATACATTTGAGGCTGAACACTCATTTGATCTAAATTTTTATTATTACTTCTTCAAAGTGTTACCTATGTTTAAACACATGCTCTTTCCAGTAGAATAAGTCCCAAGTGATTGAATTTGATGGCTCTTAAAATAACTCAAAAATTCTACATCCTACTAACATATAGCCTGGTGGACAGTTCTGTATGTTATCGCCCTCCTTGAAAATTGGTAAGCTTAGTTTCCATTATAGAATTACCATATACAAATTTCTGTGTTAATCTTTCATCTCTTTGCAAGGAGCCAAGACATCTCCAATATTAGACCAATATTAGAGGTAGGATCCTTCCATAAATTTAAATGTGAATATAAGGTACTCTGATACATCAAAATGTGTAAATGAACACAAGATGGATTTAAAAGGCAAATAATGAAGAATTAAAGCAATTATCTGCTTAACTCATGCAAAAATTTCCAGATACAGAATTGTTCAAATTTATGAGTAGAGTTAATTAATTAATTAATATTGCTTGTGTAGATATTGGAGAAATATTTTGCTTCCAAAATGATTTAAGAAATGCAAAATAAGAGAGAGTCTTTAGAATTTTTTTTTTTTGCTTCAGATTATTCTACCCACTTCTGAATTTGAATTGATTTGTGCCATTCATATTGCATATTACTTACTAGGAAAAACTAAGATATGAGCTGAATATAAGAAAGTATTTTAAATCTAAAAATATTACATACTCTGGGAAGTTGCATAAAAATTTAGTATTAATACTGAGGAACAATCATAAATGGCAAGGATTGGCTATGCAGAAGGCCCTGCAGACTTGTTATTAGCTTGGTAACTTGTTACTGTGAGTCCTTGAGCAACACTTACATCAGGCTCTGTGATATCAGGACAATGATAGAAAATACAACTTCAGTTATGAGGTCAAAGGATCATGTCTGAAAACTGTAGGGAGTTATAACACCAGATAGGGGTTTCATGAATCAATATAACATGAGTGTGTAGCCACAGTGCAGGGTTCAAGGTAGATATAAGGAAAAACCAAATAAGATAATTAATTACTGAATAATGACCAGGGATGAAATAAAATCAGAAAGTAAAAAAGAGCAAATGAATAGTATGGATTTAACAAATGAGTTTCATTAAAAACAAGGTTGTCTTTCATTGAAAACCTAGTATATTATAGCTTTTAACAGGTAATTGGTGAACATTTGTTTCTAAATAAATAAATTTATAATTGGTTAGATGATAGAAGAATAAACAAAGGGAGAGAAAAATTCTGAATGGAATTGATGACTTACAACATGAATGGATGAATAGAAAAATGGGCTATGGATAAATGATCTCATAAGTGAATAGATGACAGACAAATGAGTGGATGGATCATTGTAGATTGAACATACAGGAATAAGTAATTCTTCCAGTATAGGTAAAATTGCCTAGGGGTTGTAAGATGATGTATCAGCTACAAGGACAAGTGCTGGATGAGCAAAGGTACAGTCCATTACTAGACCTTCCACAGTTGCTGCACACACACACACACACACACACACATGCACAAACACAGAGGCATAGACACTCATACATTACGACCCCTTCCTGTAGGGTCTTTGTAACACTTGTGTACCTGGAGTCTTTCCCCCTAAATCTTAGCTACAACTTCTGTACTATTCAGTTCATTATTTTTTTCTTCATTCAACCAATTTTCATTGGGTTCCCCTAGTGGATTTCCCTCCATGGTTCCTCCTGTTCTGGATGTAAAATATTATAGAACATAATGACTTCTATCAAGTAATTACAATATCATTGGAGAGGCAGAAAAGAAATTTACTAAACACATCTTAACATTAACTGCAAGAACAGAACATAAGAGTGATTTACAGTGATGGCATACAGGGGAGAGACTTACTTGTTGTAAGGTGATGGATCAGATGATTTTGTAGAGGAAATTAGTAATTATAAGTTGTTAAAAACAGACTTAGATGGTTAGGATAGAAAAAACATGAAATTTGCAATCACAGAGATTAGAGTTGGAATCATAGTGTTCAAACATTTGGAAGTTATCTGAATACATTTGTTTCCTCATCTGAACAATCATCAAAGAATGATTTTACCTATTTTTTTCTAAAGATTAAAAACAAAATTGTTCAGCACTCTGTAAATAATTTTGTTCTACAATAACAAACGTTTTATTTGTTAGAATATTTGTTATAATTGTTATAGTTATATAATTATGGTGAGTTTTTAGAAAGTAAATTTCTAGGAAGATATAAGAAAAGAATCAAAATTAAAATGGGTGTCAATATACTAAAAAGATTTGGATAGAAAGGGCACCCCAGAGAGAGCAGAAACTTTAATTGAACTAAAAACAAATCCTCAGGGGCAAGTACAATAGTCTGGCCTCAACATTGAGACTCTTTAGATCATAATGTGTAGACAATTGTACAGATCCATAGGAGACAGTTGATAGAGCCCATTTCTTGACATGTCTTGATTGAAAGACACTCTGTTGTAAGCAATTCTCTTCCCTTAGAATCCTAAATAGTGGAGTCATAGTCTGTCTCTTGAAATTGGCAATTTAGACAGTTGCATTACCTCAGATACTTAATTTTTCTTCTGAAAAATCAATTTAGTATGCTTATCCATTATTTCTTCTACCCCAACATCTAACATAGGAACATAAGAAAATACAGGCATATATGTGCACACATGCCCATGGCTACATATTTCAATTTTGTCCTAGAGTGCAAATTGGCATGTGAAAATGTCATGCATGAAAACAATGAAGATAAAAATATCTTAGTTTATACATTAGAAAGAATTTGAATTGGAATAAAAGACAAGTAAAAAGAAAGACCTTAGAATTCTACTAACATCTACAATGAATAGGGAATATTGCTGTGCATAAGTTCTGTTACCAAAAAAAAAAATCTAAATTAATAATGATCCAGGACATAGAAAGTTTGTGAATTTCTTAAGCAAACTCAGAGAAAGAAGATCAGCCATTAGTTATTGTACTTGCAGGGTTGAACCAGGGTTAAGGATTGAAGCAGCTCATCAACCAAGAAAGAAAGATAAAAAAGAAACTTAGTGTGAGATGTGAAATATAAACTAATTGAGATGAGACCCCCCCCATCTTCTGATACTGAGTATGGTCAAGAGATTTCACATTTGCTACTATTTTTGTTTCTAGATGAAGCCCTTTCTAAATGGGCATGTAGAACCATAGCACGATCAACGAATTCATCTTCCTGGATCTGTCTGCTGCCCCACATATCCAGGCTCTCTTCTTTGTGCTGTTTTTGCAAATTTACCTCCTGACCATGACAGGGAACCTGTTGATGCTTCTGGTGATCAGAGAAGATCCTCTCCTTCCCACTCCAATGAACTTTTCTTGAGTCAACTCTCTTTCCTGGATAATTGCTTCTCTTCTGTCACAATGCAAAAGCTGCTGGAGAATCTGTTGAATCAGAAGAAAACCATCTCTGTTAAGGGCTGCCTGTTTCAAGTTTTCTTTTTGATTGCAAGTGGAGCCACTGAAGCCTGCCTGCTGGCAGTGATGGCCTATGACAGCTTTGCTGCCATCTGTCATCCTCTGATCTATGGAGAGATTATGAGCAACCTTCTCTGTAAGGGACTGATCTGGGGTTCCTGGGGCCTGGGCTTTTTGGCTGCACTCCTTAACATCCTTCCAGCTATGAACTTGGACTTCTGTGGAGATAATACCATCCCCCACTACAGTTGTGATCTGCCCTCTCTGTTCCCTCTTTCCTGCTCTGATGTCTCCCCCAGTGTTACTGCCTTGCTTTGCTTCTGTCTCCTCTGTGGAATGGGAACCAGTTTCCTGATCTTCTACTCTTATGCATGCATTGTCTTTACCATCCTGGATATCAGCTCCTCAGGTAGAAACAAGGCCTTCTCCACCTGTTCCTCCTATCTCACGATAGTGTTCCTGTTTTATGTCTCAGATTTTCTGTGCTATCTCATGCTAACCTCAAGTTCACCATTGGAGTTGATCCTCTCTGTACAGTACAGCATGGTTACTCCCTTAGTAAATCCCCTCATCTATAGCCTGAAAAACAAAGAGGTGAAAGCAGCTGTGAAAAGACCTTGAGAAAATATCTTCAATTTCAGCCAATGAAACACAGAAGGTGATGGTAACTTGTTTATTGCAGGGAGATAGCAGATGAGTTGACAATAAGAGAATTCCCTGATAGTTCCTTATTTGGGATGCAGAAAAGCAATTTGACAATTCAGAGATCTACTAGTTTGATGTGAGGAAGGATAATTCAGTTTAATTTTGTCATAGAGGCAGAGCAATGCATCAAGTCACCATGTTAATTCAACCATTTCCCTAGCATAGTCTCCTGGCTGCATTAATGGGTCTTCTTACCAACTTGTTTGTGTTTGCTATGCAAAACAGTTAGCCACTGTTTTGAATGAAATCACCAAATTCCCAAACCAACAGTGAAGGGGCTCTTGGAACAAGGCTGTTGGTCTTGGTTGTGGGAAGGTGAGAAGTTTGGAATGAATGGCGGTGCAATAGTAGTAAGCGAGGGACATAGATTTTGTGAGGTCTAGACTTAGCATAGGTGGGGAGCATGCAGAGGATATAGTACATGTGAGAAAGAAGAGAATCCATCAGGGGATCCACAGAAAGCCAGTTGATTTTTGTATAGGGTTTGAGATGGTGATCCTCTGTCATTCTTTTGGCTATGGATATCCAGTTCTCCCAGAACCTTTTCTTAAACAGGCCATTCTGTCCCAGTTGAGTGGGCTTCGTTCCTCATAAAATATCAGCTTGCTGTATATGCAATTGACATATTTTGTCCCTGTGTTTAAGGTGAGTTTCTTGTAAACAGCATCTGTATGGGTTGTATGTCCTTATTCATTCTGAAAATCTATGTCTTTTGATTGGAGAATTTAATCCATTAGCATTCAATTTTATTACTGTCAAGAAAGTACATATATTAGCCTTTTTTTCCTTTAGGTTGATATATATTATATTTTGTTTTTATTCTCTTTTTATCCTTTTAGTTACTCTTACTAATAATCTTCCTTTCTACAGTTTCCTTTAACCCTCTCTCTCTTGTTTTTCCTTTCAATCTGCAGAATTCCCTTTAGTATTTTTTTGAACGGCAAATTTCTTGTTGACAAACTCACTTTCTGATTATCTGGGAATATTTTGAACTCTCCCTCATTTTTGAATGACAGCTTTGCTCGATACAAAATTCTTGGCTGAAAGTTCTTTTTTCTTTTAGCACCTTAAGGATGTCATACCACTGCCTCTTGCCTCCATGATTTCAGATGAAATAAGTGCTCAAGCTTATCGAGCTTCTCTTTTATGTGATGGATCTCTTTTTTCTTGCTGTTTTCAGTAGTTTCTCTTTGTCCTGTGCATTTGATAATTTGATAAGTATATGCCTGGTTAGCATTTATACTGTTTGGAGTGTGCTGTTCTTCCTGGGCATGTAAATCCACGTCCCTCAAAAGAGTTGGGAAATTTTCAGTCATTGCTTCCTCCAACACTCATTCTGACCCCTTTCCATACTCATCTCCCTTTGGAATGCTTCTAATGCATATGTTTGTTCATTTTGCATTGCCAATCAATTCCTCTAGTCCCTGATGAATTTTTTCTCTTTTTGTCTATCTGTTCTACTATCTGTGTGATTTCAGATGTCTTATCTTTTAAACTTCTAATTCTTTCCTCTGTCTGTTCAAATCTGCTCTTATGTGCTTCCAGCATATTTTTAATTTTTGCATTGTGCCATTCATCACCATCAGCTCTGTTATCTTTTCATGTGTGTTTATGATTTCTTCTATATGTTCCCCCAGTGTTTTATTTAATATCCTTTATCTATTCTATCACTTCACTAAGTTGATTCTTGATATTTGTTTGGACATCCTGGATTATTTGTTCCACATTCTGTGTCTTCTTCTGCTTTTTAGGTCATTCATTATACTGGGCCATGTCTTCCTGTTCCTTAATGTGGCTTGCAATTTTTTGCTGACATCAGGGCACTTGTTTATTTGATGGCTTTATTCAGATGGTTTGCTTCTCATTCTACTTTAGAATTTTATTTTGTTTTGTTTTGTGTTGAAGTTCCTCTTTGACACTTGGTTCTTCTTAATCTATATTCCTGTAGTTGTCCATGTTCCTCCCCCAATATATTATTATCTTAGAAAAGGAATGAAAGGAGAAAAGAAAAAGAATAATAAAAATAAAAAAGAAGCTGGAAAAGGAAACTTAAAAGAACCATGAAGAAAAAAATTAACTAATAAGAGTGAAAAATCATTAAAAAAAGGATGAAGAATAAAAATTGTGAAATAAAAGAATATATAGTGACAGAATAAAAAGAAAGACCAGAAAGTGAGAAGAAAAGAAAGAAAATGAGGACCTAACAAGAGTAGATGAAAATAAAAGCCCAGAAAATTAGAAGAGAAGAAAGAAAATGAGGACCTAATTCTCGAGAATTCCCCTTACACAACTTCCATGAATTTTCAGTAGCTAACATATCACCAAATAACAATTCAGGAAGAGAAAATTTCTTAAAAGTCACTTGTAGTATAATTTTGTCTTTTATTCTGCTGTTCTTAGATTTGTTTGTATTTTAACATGTATTCATATTAATCAAATTGTCATGAATGCAATGTGCATTACTTGGTTATGCAGTATTCCATATTGCCTGTAGATAAAAGAACATAATATATACACCCAAAACATTTATAAATCTAGTTCCCCTTATTTTTCAGTATACTTAACCATACATACTGGTTAATATAATTCTTATTAATAGATCTTTCTTTAGAAAAATTGTTAATAGAATTTTTAGATTGTCAATATATATTACCTAAAAAACAAGAAAAATAATAAAACATTAATTTCACACAACAAGGGAAATCACTTTTAACTTTGGGTCCATGTACTTACTCCCTTTTAAGTTTGTTTGTTTGTTTCCTTAAAAATAAAGTTCTAAATGCAATTGGTGTGTTTAACAAACACCTCATATTTGGATATATCTGTGAAATTAAATAGTTTTGTAAATTTATTTTGTTGAATATCCCTTTTTCTATATTCTTCACTTTTACTTTGATATTTGTTTCATTATATCAACCTTTGAAAAGCCTTTCAGTTGATTATAAGAAAATCATCAGCATAGCTAATATTTTAAAAATATATAGTATCTTATGTATTTTATGAAAATCACCAACATAGCTAATATTTTAAAAATATGTAGTATCTTATATATGATTCTTATTGAACCACCTATATCAAGTTGCTTTTATTATTCTCATTTTACACTTGTGGAAAATGAGCCTTAAAGACTCTTATTAAACTTGTCCTCAGTCACAGAGTTAGCCTGTGGTAGAACTAGAATTCAAACATAGGTAATACTAATCTAGATTCCATATTTTTATTTTTATTTTTATAGGATTTACCCAGGACCTCTTACATGGGAACAGGTGCTCAACCACTTGAGCTACGTCTGCTACCTGAGATTCTATATTTTTAAACACAACACAAGGTTGAGAGAACATGTGAATAATTGATAACTGATTCAGTTTACTAATGTCAGCATGTTTTGATCATAACCAATTGTATATTCTCTCCCAAATATTACTATTTTTTCCTAATAGTCAAATGACACATCAAGAATGTGGGGACACATGGAGACTTAAAAGCTAGATAGTTCATTTGCTAATAGAGTCTTCATTTAGCACTCAAGAAAGTTTTGATCCCTTCACATCATGTTGCTCATATGGAACTGATGTTTTTGTGGCCATTTGCCACGCTTATCCCAGTGGTAAATTTCCCAGTCTTTCACAAGCACTTACCCATGGCTCATTATTACTTGCTGAAAAGAAAGAGAATAATAGGGCAGAAACAAAAGAGCAAGCCACTCCCTGACACAGGAATTCTTAAACTATTGGTTTTTGTTCAGTGACAAGGTGGTAGGCCCAGCACTTGGAGAGCGCAGCCCTTCTGTTAACAAGGTAATTGCCTTGTGACATCAAAGTAGGGGCAGCAATGTCTTTCACCCCATGACAAGCAGAGAGCAACTGCTGGTGGAGGAATAGATTCAAAGAAACTCTGCCTAGGAAAGTAAAACATATTTTAAAACCAGGAGTGTGGGATGCTGCTATTGCAAATAACAAAGATGTGGAAACAGCTTTGGAATTGGGCAATGCCTAGAGGTTGGAAATATTGTCAGGTGCTTGACAGAAAAGGCATAGATTGCTTTGAAGAGACTGATGGTAGAAATATGGATGCTAAAGGTACTTGCACTGAAGCTTGAGAAGAAAATCATGAGTGTGTTATTGGAAACTGGAGGAAAGATGATCCTTGTTTTAAAGTTGCATAGAACATGATGAAATTTATATTTGATGTTGCATGGAAGGCAGAACCTGAAAGAAATTAATATGAGTTTGTAGCTGAGGAGATTTCCAAGCTATATGTGGAAAATACAGCCTTGTTTCTCCCTGAAGTTTATGGCGATATGATTGAAGAAAGGGATAAGCTAAGAATTGAATAGCCAGGGACAAAGAAACCATAAATTGATATTTTGGAAAATTCTGAGTTTCAGGAAATTGAGTCCCCAGAGAATAGTGACCCATGTGAGGGCTTAACCAAACAGGGACCCAGTCAACAATTTCCATGGAAGTCAGTATTTAAAATGCAGTTAACCAGGAAAGATCTGTGACAAGATTTTTTGTCTGATGGTTTAGATCCCTGTGTACTACATGCAAAACTGAGAGGTTTTTGTAATATCTGTATGGATGGAACAACTTCAGCCTGGACTAAAAGGAACATAAAAGGGACAGATTGAAGGGAAAATCACTTCAGGGGCAAAATCATGGAAGCTGAGGTCTGGTCCGAAGACATCTTCTTATGCCAAGAGGAATCCCCATAGACGTGTGAGGAAAAGGTAATTATGTACAGCACTTAGAGAGGATGGAATTTCTGCCTTTTGTTCAGGAAAAGTGCTGAGAGGGTGGAGCCTGTATGCAGGGGATTATGGAGTTTCTGACCACCGCCCCAATGCTTGGAGAGGGTGGGGCTTTCAGCCCAGTATTCATGAAGAGCATGGCCACTGCACAAGCACTTGTATAGGGTAGGGCTGCTACCCTATCAGGCCAGGAGGACAAATCATCATTCTATAAATGGCTTCAGACCCTGAAATCTAATGGAGTTGGCTCTGCAGGGTTTGAGATTTGTTTGTGACCTGTGACCCCTGTTTTCCTTACCATTTCTCCCTGTGGGAACGAGATTGTTTATCCTATGCCTGTCCCTCCATTGTATATTGGAAACAGATAACTTGTTCTCTACATTTCACAGGTTCACAGACATAGAAGAATTGTGCTCCAGGACAGACAATATCCATCACCAAGTTTGATGAAACTTTATACGTACCATTGTTACTGAAATTACTTAAGGTTATTGGAATGCTGTGATGAAATGAATGTATATTGCATACAGAAAGAAAATGTATATTTTGGGATCCAAGGGATTGAGTATAGTACTTTGAAGCAGAAAATAACCTAGAGAAAACAAACAAACATATTCTTCATCCATTCCTGTGGGTATGAACACGTTGTAAGTAGGACCTTTTACTGAATGTCCTTCATTTAAATTCTGTTCCACCTCAATCAGAATGGGTATTCATCCTATTACTGGAGTCTTCATAAGAGAATGAAATTCAGACACACAGGGAGAAAGCTACAGAAGCAAGAATCTGAAATCAAAGACACCCAGAAGAGGAGGAAGAAACCAGTATGTGCCACCTTGCACCTTGTCATTTGAAAGAGAAACCGAGGATCACTTTTCAGGTCTTAGGGGAAAAAGCCTTTTCAGGTCTTGGGGGAAAAATCATTGCCCTGATCTGGATATTTTCCCTGCCCAAAACTGTGAAGAAGTAAATTCCCATTGTTTAAACTGAACCATATCATGGTATTGCTTAGGCAGCCTATGAAACTAAGACAAGTAGTCAGCAAAAATGACCAGGATTGATGATTTTGGAAGTTTTTAGCCTTTCTTGTGCACTAAAAATGCTAACATTAGAGAGTCACAGTAAAGAAAGCATGATCTAAGAGAAACTGTGAATGTGACTGCATAACCTTTGGCTAGTACCTCACAAGGATCAAAAGTTTAGAATATGCAGTTATAAGGAGGGCATCTGAAAAGCTTAAGTGTGTGACTCCTGCTTAGCCCTTTTAAAAGATGCCAGATATAGAGATGAGATTATCTAGGAAAGCTCTATGGAGGAGCTTCCTGTTTAATCAACTAATTCCCTGTAATAAATATGGCAGACACATAGTATTTTAGAATGTTATACCAGTGGAAATACTGCCAAATTGGACTAAGTGGACTGAGAATGGATGAAATGAAAGAGCTGTCTCTCTCCCAGAATTCTAAAGGCAAGAAACAGGCTGATCAAACTATTCAACTGTAAACATTTGTGACTCTTCAGAAAAAAGGAAGGATGACTCCAAGACAGAGCCTTGGGCCCCAGCAGTGGAGCCATGGGCCCAGAAGGCAGAAAGTGTCATTTCCAGACCTAAGGACTTAATGGAGTTTTGCTGATAGATTTTTAAAAATTGCTTAGGAACATTGCCTCCATGAAACAAAAACAGAAGTAGTAATTCACCAAATTACAAACTTCTACTCTTCAATAACACTATTAATAAAATGAAAATATAAGCCACCACCTAAAAGAAAATATCACAGAACACATCATTGATAAAGAACATATCCAGAATATGGGAAGGACACTTACAACTCAATAAAAAAAAGGGAAGGCAAGCCAATAAGAAGGGAAATGATTTCACTGGACCCTTCTCTAAAGAAGAAATACATATGAATGGGGCTCAGCATCATTAGAAGTTAGGGAAATGCTAATTATATCACAATAAGATGCCACTACACACCTATGAAACTGACTAAAATTTAACAATATTGCAAAATAAATATTGGCAAGGATGTGGAGCCACAGTGAATCTTATACATTTTGCTTAATGGAATAAAAAGTAGCACTGCTGCTAGGGGAAAACAGTTTGGTAATTTCTAGTGTGATGGTTAAGTTCATGTGTCACCCTGGCTAGGTTATAGTGTCCCATTGTTTGGTGAAGCAAACACTGGTCTGATTGTTACTCTGAAGATATTTCATGGATTGAAATCATTAGTCAGTTGATTGCATCTATGAATGATTACATAAATAAATAACATAGGAGATTGCCTTCAGCAGTGAGAGAAGTCTCATCCAATCAGTTGAAGGCCAAAAAGGGAGAACTGATAACTTCAGCAGTCTGAGAGAAGGGTTTCCATCTCCACTTCAGTCAGCCAGC